>KE372779.1:643954-656299 GCA_000418225.1 Zizania latifolia | reverse complement strand
GGAGTAACTGACACCCATCACTATAGGGAACCTTTAGTAACGGATATTTATTTAGATCAATCACTAATGTTATGGTCATATTGTAAAAAATAATTTTTTAGGCTGCATCCTGAATCAAAGCTAGGATTTGGCAGCCAACATTGTACATGGCAAATAATACAGAATTCATCATAGAATGCCATTATCACAAATTATATTGCATAAACAAAACATACATCACAAATTGTATTGTAAACATCACAGATTTTACCAAATGTTACAAGTCATATTACATCACAAGTTCATAACCAACAAACATTAATTCTAGGTTTTATAATAGAAAACGCCTCTCGGTTTGATGACATTGTCCACTAGGAATGACGCTAGCCGTGAACGGATAGCCTATAAGTCAGTCTCGGCGAGATTACCTTCAGGTATGTTGAATTCCTGCAAATTGAGTTTTTATACGTTAGCCGATGTTTACATAAGTGAAACGTAAATTCAACACAACAACGAAGTACATGCTAATATCTTACGTCGGGTGATTTAAGATCTGCTATTTTTAGGGCCAACATCATATGGTGTATGACATAAAACCCGCATTGGTTTCTAGGAGGTTGAGTATAGTACTGTTATGAAAATACACGATTAGTTTGGACAACACATTTAATTTTGAAAAGCCAAACATTTAGAGGCTTACCGGAAGTGCGGTTTTATGCACCAACTATCGGCGTTCTGTTGCCTTTGATTTTTTGAGACCAATACCAAAAGCTCTATAACGAGGTACAACAAAATTGAGTTAAGCTTAAACAGGTTAAAGGTTGAACTTATAGTAATAAAGTGAAGAAAACCTTACTCGTCGATTATACTTCTGATTACCAAGAAATTCCTCTCGGTGCGGTTGTCATTCGGTCCCAGCGGTCTTGCCGAGTCAATGTACCGTACAATATTCCACTTGAGGGCGAAGAGTAGTAGGACATAATGTCCATTCAAGTGGTGTACGTATATTAAAAATTGTTCTCTTTCGATGCAATTGGAGAGTACCTTACTTACGGAGTCGACGCAAGAATCCCTATCATTCTCGATGGTTGCCATTGCTAACAGTTGTGGGTCAAGAAATTTGAATGGTCGCTTCTTGCATTCTTGCCACATTAGCCTGCAGATATAAAAGAGTAATTAATACCACATAATTACGTGTCGACTTTAATTGAAAGACTAGGTTATGTAACTTACAATGTCCAGCACCGTAGCAAGCTGATGTCGAGAGCGTCCATATTAAAAAGATCATACAGATCCTCGAAGCAAAGCAAAAAATAGCTGTCGGTGGTCCAGAAATTCTGTTGCTTGTACACTACAGTAACTGAACATTTATTGTTGTTGCAGCCAGTCAGGTAGAACTGATGTAGGTTTATTATGACTTACCCAGCCTTCCTTAGCAGATCTTGAGGAAGCAGAGGCTTGCCAGCTTAGTATTTAGGGTGTGCCTGAGTCTAGGTTGACACCACATTAGGCTTCGCAACATTTTTGGACTTTCTGTCGACGGTCTTCTTTGTTTTGGTCTTTGTGACCGTTGGCTTCTTGGGTGCTGGCACAACGGTGGCACTTTTACCTTGCTTGACAGGTGCAGAAGGTTGAGCAGCAGGTACAACAAGAGGTTGAGCAGTAGGAGGTTGATGAGCAGCAGGAGGTTGAGCACGAGCCTGGCTTGCAGATGTCTCGACATCGACAAAAATATCTAGCCGGTTCCATTGTATCCTTGATAGATGTGCATCATGTAGCGTGATGATTTCGTTATTCAGAGGAATAGGCAGTGCGATGTTTTCCATGTTAGGGTGCACAAAATCGATATACACCACTGCATATCCCTCCTTTATTGGCACAGTGTATAGTTCATGCTGATATGGGTAGACCACACCCCTTGCCACCTCAATCTGATGCCCCCAGGCTTTAAGATAAGCTTACATGGGGTTGGTTCAGTTAGCCGATCAATCGTGTCTTCCAAACCGCTGCAATATTATGGGGACACTTCTAGTCATTGCTGCTCGATCTTCCTTGATGCACAGTTGCTATTTCTAACATAAGTAGGGCTATCCAATATAGGTTGATCAGGAAGGATGATACCCTGTAGAGCTAAGGTCCTCGCGATATCTGCATATAAATCATTCTTGATTTTCTGCGAGAGCTTTTCCACATCGATTCCCCTAGACCTTCTTCGCTTCTTGTACATGTCAGTGTTATCCGGGAAACCATGCTTCCAGCCTTGCGAGCTAGAGACGCCCTGCACGTGACCAGGGTCATCTGGGTTACCTAGAGCACTTGTTAGCTCATCCTGCTCCCACACGATAGTGAATGATCCTTGTGACATCTGCATGGCCAGATCTCTGACCTTCTGAGCTACTGACGTCGCTTCGCTCGAGGTCCACGTGACTTCACCTCTCTCTGTCAGTCTCTCCCAGGCCCTTAGAAATGATTACGCTCTACCAGGAAACTGTTGCCATGGATTTTCTTTGCCCTCACTAGCCATCTTGGCATCTTCGGCCAACCACTTATCTTTCATCCTCATGTAACCAGTTGTGCCAAGGTTGTGGGGTAGTTTATTCATAGCCTGGAGCTCCTTCGCAGAGCTTTCTGCCTTGAACTCAGCTGAGCTCTTCATCTTGATAAATTGGTCCCAGTCCTCCTTTTTTAAGTACGGGTACTTTGTGAAGGGCTCGAGGTCTTTGGTGACAAAGTTTAAGACAAGGTTGCTTTTATGAGACCTCCAAAGCTTGGATATCATCTTCATCGCAGTCCTTAAAACTGTCGCCTTTGTATATTCGGGAAACTTGAGGAAATTATTAATCCAGTTGTTGAAGAGTGCAGTCTTCTGCTCTCGACTGAGATCGTCGAACTTGCTCAGGGTCAATGGGACCCTCACCCGTGCAATAAGTCCTGCAAGCTTCCTTAGCCGTTGCAAGGCTGCTCTATCTGTTGGAAGGCCATCACTATCGACCGCCTTAACGGTTAGCTTATCCGTCGGCCATTTTGCTTGCGTCCTTGGCTTCTTGATTGCTATCTCGATATTGTCGGTGGAGCTAGAAGACCCGACAGAGGAATGTGTAGATATCTAAACATTAAGAGAAGGGAGATCTTAATGTTTCATTACAAAAATTGTGCGATCGTACGACGCTAGACTTTGGACACTAATAGGCAAGGATAGGTTCTAAATCCTATCCGGGGATGTGCGGCCCGCGTAGTTAGACCCCGTGGTCCCGTACGGTTCTAGAGAGAATTTCTGCAGTATCTCCCCGCTGTTCTCTAAATACACGTCTCGACTTGGAGTCGAGAGGGTTGTGTATCCGGAGAACAATAGAGAGACACCACCAAAACTCTCTCTAGAACTGTACAAGACCACGTGGTCCAGCTATGTGGGCCGCACGTCCCCAGACTGTCCAAAGTGCGTGGACAATTTGAAAGCGTCTTTCTATAAATATGACCAGTTGCTCGGTCATATTTATAATCCAACACTCCCGAACAGGAGACGACGTAATCGGTTGCGTGACTCTAACTTATTTTTTAAAATTTGTTTAGAATGATATAAGAAACAAGAGACTCTTAAAAAAACAAATGAAATAATATGAATTGATTACAATGAAATATGAATATAATATAGAACATTAATTTAAAAAGTAAAAAAAAAGAATGTAATGAGTACAATGTTATAACAGAGGTACATACAATATGAAATTTAATAACCATAGGAATGTAACATTAAATATAATTTTATAAACTGAAATAATTTCTTTGCGAAAACATGGACATAACCTACTTTACGTTGAACATGATTGCTCTCAGATATCGGGCTGCCAACTTAATGGCCTCCTCGCCACTAGGCTGCAATTTAATTCATAGGTGTGTGTAACAACTAATTCATTAAGCAATAGTACTAAGCAATAGTAGTTAGCACATAATGAAAACCACATAATGAAAGAACATTGCATAAACAAAATATAGGAACAATAATATTAGCACATAATGAGAGATCATTGCATGAACAAACTTGTAAAAATAAAAAATAAACCTAATTGTCACACACATCCTCATACTAATAGCATCATCTTCATTGAGCAAATATTTTATAAATTATTCACAAAGCAACATATTTATAAATTATCCACAAAGCAACATTATCATAAATTATTCACAAAGTAACACATTCACAAATTATCCACATATTCACCAACTCACAAACCCTAGCCATATAGGAGGAGGAGGACCTTAGGAGGAGGATGCAACCGAGATATCGGCGAGTATGGTCGGCCATGCGTGACGGAACGGAGGCCACACGCGATGGAACGGACAGCGAAACGGAGGCCACGTGCGACAGAGCGGACGGTCAGGATAGAACAGAGCACGGTGGGGCCGGTGAGGAGCACGACGAAGGTGACAGCAATGAGAGGCTAGGGTTAGGGTTGTGCGCGAAATAAAAGCGTACCGATTCACTTTGGGGCTATCTATTTATAAGATGGAGTAGTTACCGCCCGTCACTGATGATTAGTAGGCACCTAGCACAACACTTGTGCGGTCACCTATAAAAGTGACCGTACAAGTGTTGTGCCGACTGTTGAACGACGCCATGGATCAGCTTATCTGGGATGAAGCCTGGTCCGACGCGTTCACGCACCGGTGGATGCGTCGAGCCAGGCACATCCACCACAAGCCTCTATGACTAAGAAAGAAGAGAAGTCGGAGTAAAAATTTTGGTGTTCCGAAGTTGAAATACAGGCAGCCAGGGTATTTAAAGGGGTTACACTAATAGCAATTAATGGTGGCATCTATTTATCTCCACTAGCTGGCTGCAGTAACGAGCTAGTTCTATTTTAACAAATTATTAGTGACGGACGGCACATAATGCCCGTCACTGTTGCTAAGTCATTAGTGATGAGCAAATAGTACCGCCCATCACTAATAATAAGTAGTGACGGGTGGTATATGTTGTCCATTACTAATGACTTAGCAACAGTGATGGGCATTGTGTATCGCCCGTCACTAATAATTTGGCAAAACACTTGTCTAGATTTTAACTTATTGTCACAGATATGACTTGTCACAAAATTTCATTGCACATATATTATACAAATCAGTCTGACTTGTATAAATCACCCACATCTCAGTATTTGAACTTCTATTCCACATATATTACATAAATAAGTATAAGTATATCTTATACTTAAAAGACAAATGTTCACGAAATTACATGAAGATTGATCATCGCGATGCAACATACTTGTACATATACAATCTAACCTTTACACCATCTGTTTTCTTACTTTCTTAACATATAACCCTTCAGAATGGTCGAAGCGTAGGTACGGAGTCTTCTCATCTGTTTTAACCTGTGGCATAATTATGGTGGTGAAAGTAGGTATCTTATCAAACTGATTGTACTCGTTCTCATCAATAATATTTTTAATACCCATAATCCATCTTTTTCCAGTTAGGACAACATGAAGCTTTTTATTTATCATATCAGGCACATAAAATACTTGAGCAACTTGTTTAGCGAGCATGAAAGGTTCTTCTTTATAGCCGACTTGAGTTAGATTGACACTAGTGAATCTGTACTCATCGACCATAATGTCTTTTGTTCCATTGACCCAGCGGCATCAAAACAGAGGTACTTTGAACCCCAGGTAGTCAAGTTCTCAAATCTCCTCTATTTAACCGTAATATGTGCTCTTTATATTGTTGTTGTCGTAGGCATCTATACGAATACCACTGTTCTGGTTTGTGCTCTTGCTATCTTGATCAATTGTGTAGAATAGATAACCGTTTATATGGTAACCTTGATATGTTATAACAGTGTATATAGGGCCTACTGCTAGCTGCCTGATCGATTCGCTCACTGGGGTTTGGATAGGTCATAAATCCCATCAGGGGATGTGCGGCCCGAGTAGCTGGACCTCGTGGTCCCTGTACGGTTCTAGAGAGATTTTTGACAGCATCTCCCCGTTGTTCTCCAAATACACATCTCGACTTAGGGTTGAGAGGGTTGTGTATCCGGAGAACAACAGGGAGACACCACCAAAACTCTCTTTAGATCATACGGGACCACGTGGTCCAGCTATGTGGGTCGCACATCCCCGGATTGTCCAAAGTGCGTGGACAATTCGGGAGCGTCTTTCTATAAATATGATCAGTTGCCTGGTCATATTTATAATCCAATACTCCCGAACAGGAGACGACGTAATCGATTGCGTGACTCTAATAATTACTCATGTAAAAATTTGTAACAAAATTAATTCATAACTAGCAAAAATCCATTAGTTGTAATTCACTAATTATTTCACTTTGTTCAACATATATATATATATATTACAAAAATATGATGGTGTATTAATATTGAAGAAAAAATATACCTTCAGCCAGACGTTGGTGCTAGCGGCGGTGCGGGGCAGTGCACTGGAGCACGTAACAGTGCGGGTCACCATCCTAGGCACGCGCATGCTGCAGTGGTCGACCGACCGGTGGCTGGGGATTAAACTACGGCCGGTCGACAGTTATGGGACAAGGGTGAAATCGATGGTGGGTAAGAGCAATAAGTGCAGAGCTCGGTGAATCTGAGGTCCTTAAATACTTGTTATCAGTGATGGTTATCCCTAAAAAGACGTCACTAACAGTGGCCTTAGGGTTGCGGGCACTTTAGTGATGTGGGTAAAATAACACGCGTTACTAAAGGTCACACCCTATAGTGATGGGTGGTACTGAGACCCGTTACTAATGGGGGTGCCCCTCTTTAGTGACGGGTCTCAACATAACCCATCACTATAGGGGGTAATCTTTAGTGACAGATCGTATCATGACCCGTCACTAATGGGGGTGCCCCATCTTTAGTGACGGGTCGGGCTCTGACCCGTCATTAATAATGCAGCATTATTGATGCGTGTAAAACAGTCCGTCACTATAAGTGTATTACTAACGCGCGTCATTAATCCATTAGTAAAGCTCAGTCACCAAATACCATTTCTGTGGTAGTGTGCGGCCAATCAAGAGTTATCAGACAAGAGTGAAGTCGACGGTAGGTAGGAGCAATAAGTACGGAGCTGGTGGATCAGAGCTCGTGTGCTGCTTAAATACATGTCATTAGTGACGGTTATTGCTCAAAACATGTCAATAACGGTGGCCTTAGGGTTGCAAGCTCTTTAGTGACGCGGGTAAAATAACACGCGTCACTGAAGAGCACATCCTATAGTGACGGGTTATGTTGCGACCCGTCACTAATGGAGGTGTCTCTCTTTAGTGACGGGTCATAATATAACCTATCACTATATGCTACGCTCTTTAGTGACGGGTCGTATTGTGATCCATCACTAATTAGGGTGCCTCTCTCTTTAGTGATGGTCACATTACGACCCGTCACTAATAGGGCAGCATTACTGACGCGTGTTAAATAGTCCGTCACTATAAGTGTATTACTGACGCGCGTCATTGATCCATCAGTAAAGTTCCATCACTAAATATCGTTTATGTGGTAGTGTGTATTATATCAACATAATTATTAACAAAAAATAGTATTTGCATGTGATATATAATAGGTAAGTAAACATGTTGATAGAATAAAGCTTTTAAATTTGTAAATATGGATAGCTAAGAAGATTAATATAAAATGTTTACAAATTTAAAAGATTTATTCTATTAATATGTTTACTTATCTATTATATATTACATGCAAATACTATTTTTTGTTAATAATTATGTTGATCTAATACATTCACCACTAATTTACTACATTTATTAAAAAAATAAGGTATATGTGGAACGGAGCAAGTAGATTATAGATAAAAATATATTTATAATAATTATTTAACAATATAAAAGGTAGAGTTAAATATTAAAAGGTTGAAAATATAGTTTATAAAAGTCCGAATGTATAGTTTTTAAAGAAATTATATTGTTTAAGTATGCATATGATAATGTATACTAATATATAACTGTCTCAACCAAAAAGCTAGCCGACTAGTGCTCAAAATATAAAACAATAAATCCCCTGTTGAGGATCGATCCCGGGTTGCATGGTTCAAGGGATGTCACCTTATCCATTGGGCTAGAACTCCATTTGAGATCTTGGCGCCAACGCTTCTGGCGCTGAGTTCTAGTGCCACATCAGGTCCAACAGCCAGCGCGGTACGAAGGTTGGCGTCAATCTGTTAACGCTCGGCACCATTGGCGTGAGTTTTGGTCTACTCCAAAATAAGTTTTTCTAAAAATCTATTTATAAAATAAGTTTTTAAAAAGATCTAAATTATAAAAATTGTTGGTGTGGCAACAATCTTGTTCGGTAAAGTTGGAGTAGAAACTAGCGGCTTGGCCAAAAAGACACCGCTATATTTGTTTAGGCACACAGGGTTTTTGCTTGTCGATCACCGTACGAGATCTGTCATTTATATGAGTTGTAAGCCATGATATATGCATATGCTAGGTAGGTTCAATGGACACACTGTATATCCGTAGTTGCATGTGCCTGGGTAATGATGACAGCCTTTTGCAGTGCGCTTCAAACTGTTAGAAGGGAAATATGCATGTACCACGTCTGAGGAATGCCCACATGGCACATGCTATTATGGTTACATGGTACTGGAGGGCACTACTAGCAGGCATTGGCTGATGCAGTGACTCAGATTATGATCATATAATGATCTATCGGTTCATTTTGCATCCGATCCGTATAATCTCGAGGGAAATGATGTTTGAATGATTGAATCTGCTGCTTTTTTTATTTTTGAATATAAGTTATTATAGTTTTGTCTAGATTTATCTATATATCAATAAATGAATTTATTGATCATGATGAATTTAGGCTAGACCAGACTTACATTTAGAAACGAAGATAGTAGAGTAGTAGGTGCAAGATGGTTGAATCGGTTCATATGTTTAAATTGACCTCACTCCTGATCCTGTAACGATAGATACAGGATAAAGATGATGGATCAACGCATCAGTTATAGGCTAGTTAGACTACACATGCTCATACACCTAATTACTAAACAAAATCTTACTATTTGTTGTATTCACTCATGTAACATCACTAAACGTTGAATCCACTTAGCTGACAGCTTGAACCTCTCCTCGGACTAATTCTCCTCATCCATAATACATGATCAAACAGCTTCAAAACAACCAAACACAATAAGAAAACTTCAGCGCGTGCATCGCTAAATGTAACCGGCCGGCAGTAATGGAGATTAAGTCATGGGATAACTGTGAGTCTGAGCAGGACTGCTGCTTCATGGATGCAATCATGCCGAGGAGTGGGGAGGAATAGAAGAAAGGAGTCCTATCATATTCCGACGGGCTGCGAGGGAGGGGGGGTTAAAGCGCCAAAGATTAACACGGCTGCCTGGGTTCGACACGTCGGCGAGGCTATGCACGAGTCCTGGAGTGGCTAAGACCGAGGAATATCCTGTTTGTTGCATGACTTATCGATACTGTGACTGTGAGCGCTCCCTATCAAATTTGTCAATTGTCTTGCATGTTTTGTTTGCTAATTAATGTTAGATTATTGGAGGAAGGGCGTTGCTCCGTATCAAACAGTTCGTTACTAAAAATTTATCAGTGACGTATATCTTTTATTCGTCAATAAAATTTAGTCACTAAAGAATATATATATATATATGTTTCTGTGGTAGTGTTGACAATTCAAATTCTGCTAGGTCTGTACTTGGGGAAAACATGGATGGGGAATTAACGATAACGCGAGGGCTTAGCTACCACAGTAGTTATATAATGTAAACTGACAGCTTAATTTGGTTAGCTCATCTTGTTATTAACTCTGTAATTGTAACTATCTTCTATGGAGTACTACTCCTATATCAGTCTGTTTACATTTAGGGTTTGTTTGGTATAACTTTAATTCTAAAATTCATGCTGAATCTAGGGTTTGTATAGTATAATAAAATAGTTTAAACTTTTATTTTTAATTCAAAATAAAAACTAGATTATTCAACTAAATTCCTTCAATCCATTCACAGCTCTAGATTCAGGATTTTTTGAAGTTAGGTCGGACTAGCTCTAAATTTTTTTGAATCTAGAGTTATGCTAAATAGGGTCTTATTTTGCTACTCACTCTGTCCCAAAATATTGATCGTTGCTAGATTGTTGAGGCAAATTAATTTGCTTTTAGAAAAATTAACAAGTTGTCCTCGTTTTATTACCAGTAGTTGTCATTTCGATACCGAGGGAATTACACAAAATAATTGATTAATAATTATAAATAACAAAATAGCATGCATTGCGCAACAATATTTATATACTAAAATAATCGGTATTTTAGCAGATCGATATGGTACGATTGTAGAAGGAAGATAAAGCCACAGTAGGTAGCAGATCAGTGTCACAGTGTGCGCGCTACTGGCGGTAGCAGAGCAGCGCATGGTCGACTGTGGAAATTGTGAGTAAACACAGTATACAATTATTGGCCCCAGATGTCCATGAGTACATGTAAATGCGGCCTTGTTCGTCTCGAGTGGTTTAACTGTAAGATATGCACTTTTGGTCAAGTGAGGATAGGGTAAAAAGTATTGGTCTAGCTAATTAATGTGCTTTGGAGCTGAAGGCCTTGACAGTAAGGAGACAATTAATGTACTCGTTTTGTGTGGCTTTGGCATATATACTTAGGAATTAGATCAACTAAAGTTGCACACATGATTTTTTACTAGGCTAGTCAAAACCAATACTTACTTAATAATACAAAATAATTGCTAGTATAAAAGCAAATTAATAGTGGTTTAATATAGTTTCATATCGGATATATATGTCTTTGTTGGTGCATAAAATTATGCCAAACCATGCACCATGGATTGCGTGGCTAATCTGTTGTTAGTATCGAGTTTTGATTATTCAATGACAACACATTTCTACATATGCTTCTGCACGATCTGGGCTAATAACCTTGTATAGTCTTAAAAAAAGGAACACTGACATGTGAACTAGCTTTTTGATGCTTTGTTCACTAGCTTCTTATGACATGTGAACAGTGAACTGCATGTGTATGTTTCTGTTGCTCAAAAGACTGCAAGATGCATTCTCTTTTTATCAAGCCATCGGGATTTGTATGGAACTTCTCAACTAGCTACGCCATATGGCTATTTTGATCTATTATAGAATTTCATGGTTTGTACAGTGCACAGATGTGATATTCTAATGCTTAAACCATATTACCATCCTGATCATCCATGCATGGTATGGTGTAGAATTTGCAGAATTTAATATCAAGCGGAATCTGATATCGTGAATATTAGTGTGCATCGATGATGTACATGTTCTTTAATTAATTAATTAAGAGGACAAATTACAACGAGAGCGATTGAAAGGGCCATCAATGACAAAAGGTATGTAAGGATATATCATGCGCTAATAAGCCAATTACACTGGCCTTCTTCTAGCGAAGGATGGAGATGTGCACGGTGTTACTTCATTTTATTATATATATATATAGAAATATACGATAAACTAGAAATATGATAACTAATTTCGGCTTTATTTTTTCTAGCATTAATTAATCTATTATATATCTCCTATTTTCACCCACTGAGAATTTATGACACTTCAATCCGAAACCCAGTTCTGTCTCATAAAAGTGAAATCTGGAGGTCACTACGGAAAAGAGCCTTTGCCGGGTGTCTGAGCCTTTACCGAGCACATTCCCTTAGCCGTTTCGTCGTCCTTTTTTTGTGCCAAGTGCTATGTCGGGCACTTGGCAAATCCCTGCAGTTTTCCCATAGTGGGTAGCAGCTGATTGTATGATATGCGAGCTGAGTTTAGTGCTTCTTTCTTATGTTCTAGCTACTAGTACACCCTTCACATGCATCATCGCGAGCTACAAATGAAATTATGTTTACTAAAAACCTAGACAGTATTTGTAGCATTTGAGAAAGGCACTTTAACGCGTCTGTAATTAAGGGAGAGCTAGCAGTGGCATTATATTTCATAGCATGCTTAAATTGTGTTACTATCACACCAAATCATTGAATGGGACTTTTGCAAATCACGACGTGCCTTGTTTATATGCTTCTCCCAATTAATTATATGCAGTTAATTAACCCCTGAAAAACTAAAAAGTATCCCCGAAAACTCCTCTATTATACTATATAGTCTATAAACACTTGATTACATAGACAAATTTGAAGCTGGGCATGCATGTTAGATACCTCGGCCTGATGCAAATAATTCAATTCACTGCTTGTTCAGGCATAGCTAGCCATAATGATTCAAGTTAGTGCATGCATGCAAACACTCGAGCCATTGCACGCACTGAGAAACATATGCTAATGATCTAAATATTACCAAATCAACCGAAAGATCGATGCAAATGATGCGAATATAGGAGGC
>KE372779.1:601776-611970 GCA_000418225.1 Zizania latifolia | reverse complement strand
CGCCGTTCCCCGTGCCGCAGGTGCCGCCCGGGGCCGACCCCAGTGCCATGGCCTCCTTCAAGCAGGCTCAGGTATCGTCTTCTTCGTATATAATCATGTCGTAGTTACACATACACTTAGGAATGGAGGTGCAGCGAACAAATTCAACACTGAAACATGCCTTCATTTTGGCTAATCTTCTTGGGTGTTTCTTTAGAATATAAAGCAATCGAATATCTCTTTTTAAAGCATCGACTGTACCTGGTATGCATCAACAATGTCAGGGTTCTGCTCCAGACGTGAGACTGATGGTGGAATTATCATTTTGAAGGAAGTGAACTTTATTAAAGAACAAAGGACGAAAAGAGAATAGCTGCTTTTTGTATGCATGTGAAAGCATTTTAAGAAAGCAAGCACTCTCCTTTGATTTTACCTTTGCAATGTCTCTACTGTTCCGTAAGGTTGTCTGTATAGACCTTAAAGGTCACATTATGTATTAAGCTAACACATACGGTATTATTTCATTTAATGCAAAATAAATTTAAAGGCACCATTTTGTCCTCTCCTCTAAGCAATCAGATTAACAGAATAAATGTGTTTCAGGCTTTGGCAGGTGGACCATTGGTGCAAGCTAGAAACTTTGCTGTCATGACTGGTGCAAACGCAGGCATATCTTGTGTTATGAGAAGGATAAGAGGAGTAGAGGATGTCCAGGGAAGGTGAGTGTTCATAATTTATTGTTTATTGTGATGTAAATGTTCGCAAGTAGCATCTTATTCTGTTGACACAAAATACGTTTCCTTTCTTACCCACAGGTCAGTTGCTTACCAGCTAGCTAAGATATAGTTACTAGTTCCTGTTTCTAAAATTAGATTAGATGTAAGCCCCACAAAGTGTATGGGTTTTTGAGAAAAATATAGCTTAAGCATTTATATTGCTTAAATCAGAATCAGCAAGACTCGACCTCACCTGGTGAAACTACATGTTCTGATCTTGCAACCCCAACACAAAATAGAAACATAAAAGAAACAGCAGGTCATTTGATAAACTTTAAACACTTGCAAGTTTAGAAAATAGTTAACTTTATTACTTCTAATTAGCATAAGGAAAACAAAGGAAGCAATTACAGCCTTCGTCTTCTCCTTAGTCCATCAATAGAATGGTATTTTCAAGTTTTTTCGCCAGGCCAACGAAGAAATGTCAGCCAATTTATTAAGATTAGAGAAAATAGAAACAAGGAATAAGGACCAACCGAAAAGGATGGTTGAAGGCTATAATAGCGCCGAGGCACTCACTAAGCCAACAAGACCACGGGAAAGAACTCTACATCAACCTCCCGAAGACAACAACCCAAACATTAGTTCCTGACAGTAACAAAACTGCCACCTAGACCTGCTACACACCATGTCCACCACTCATCCATGATTTTGTCGGCGACCACATATGGTGAGCTCATTTTTGCCTGGAAGATGTGGGCATTCCTTTCTTTCCAAATCATCCATGTCATGAGGCAGACCATCGTGTCAAGGGTGTGTCTACTGTTAGTTGTGTGATCAGATCGGCTAACTGCATGGGCCTGGTCAGCAGGAGGTGGGACCCACCACCCCCTGTGCACAAACCATGCAGCCGGCCATGCATTCTGTTGCGCATGCAGCAACAGATTTTCAAAGTGTTTGCTCTGATCTGGAGCTCATTCCTGATTTTGTGGAACCGCCTCGTATCCCCCTAGCTCTATAAATAGAGGGCAGCGGCAGCACGCGCAAGGTGACAATCTCGCGCGTGCTCTAAACTCCCTAAAACCTCAATTCCGATCCTAAGTGAGCTGAAGGGCATCTGTAGAGCGTTTTCGGCGACCAACGGTGAATTGCTACATCGACAATTCGTCATGGCATCATCATCATCTTCAATTCCGGGCTAATACTAAGTTTTCCGCATTAATGGTGTTCATTCATTTAGGCTAATTGATGATTGAAGTCATTATGAGTTTAATATTTGGTATCAGAGCATTACCCTAAGGTTTGAACCCAATTTTTAATTAGTTTTGAAGATTAAGCCATTAATATTGATGTATTAAGATTAAGTTTTGGTTTAGATTCGGATTACAGTTCATAATGTTGTTTATTGTCGAATTCATGTTAATTATGAGGTTTTAGGCCCTATTGACCCCCTAATTAGAATTAATCATCTTCGGATTAGCCTTTTTAGTTCTTGTTTTGGACAAAATTTGTTTAGATTAAATGTAATTCTATTCAAATCAGTGTTAGTTTGATGATTAGAAATAGGAAAGACTAGAACCACCTTTTCCCCAATGGCTGAAACCCTAATTTCCAAATTGATGCATCCGAACCCTAAATTGGCCTAAAGATCTAAGAGCAGTACTAAAATCAAGTAATTTGGTGGCTAAATCATAAGAAAATCCTGCGAGAATAAGCATTACCTCGCGGATTTCATCATCCGGTGAAGGGGCCGATGGGGGCATTGCATCGTCGTCGTGATCCCGGTGTCGTCGGCATCAGTGCACCCTCGCTCGTGACTTCGCCGTCTTCGTTCGTGGCGGTGGTCATGGCGACGGGGTGAGGCACACGACGGTGAGGCGTGCGACTCTTGATTGCACGACCTCACTTGCAGCTCTCGGCCACATGACCTCACCGGATAGGAGGCCCACCACGCCGCCGCTACCACTAGCTTGCCATTGCTCGTGTCGCCACCGCCGCCCTCATCGGTCGCGTGCGTCGTTCGGGAGGATAAGAGAGAAAGGGGATCGGCCTGAGGGATTTGGGAATTAGGGTTAGCTGGGGGATTTCTCCTTTTTTATTATGGCGGATCGTGAGGGTAGTCGTCGGATCATAAGGTCTCGCCCGCCACGGGCCTGTGCGCACTGGCCTGTTTCTGCTTCTAGGCCGCCGCCACGGCTCGTTGTGTGCTGCCAACTCTTGCGGTGCCGTCCTGGGCCTTCGCTGTGCCATGCTTCGCAAGCACGTGCCTGTCTGCGGGCTGTCACTGTGGAGTTGGGCTGCGCTGGCCTGCTGGCTCCCCTCAAGCCGCACACGCCAGCACTGCCAACTGGGCCATGCGCTTGGCCTATTCCGCTGGGCACACGCGCCAGCGTTGTAGTGGGCCTTCGGCTGGCTTGCTGCGGGCGGGGCTATTTTATTTTATTGCAGATTTTTTTATATTATTGAAGAATTTTATTTTATGAGTTTTCTGTTTTTTCTAGCTTTGCTTTGAAGTATTAATTTATGCATTATTATTATGGCTGAAATTATGATATTTTTATGTACTTTATGTTGTCTCTGTTTAAATAGAACCGACGAGAAATTTAAACAGAGAAATTAATTATGTGATTTAAATTTATTATGGACCAACGTTAATTATTTTAAATTGCACATCGTGTTTAATTTTTCTTTTCCGTTTCTACTGAATGATGACGTGGATTAGATTATTTATTAATATATAATTAATCATACCAACGTAGGGTTAATTGTATGTTATTATGTCTCTAATGTTTTTTTCCACCTGATTTTAGCCTTAATGAACATCACCTCTCAATTGACTCAATTTTTTAGGAGTAGAAGGACAAAGTTCTTATCGTGCTCAATGACCTCGATATGGCATTACGTGTTGACTGCCCTCAGCCACTTGCCATTGATGTTTCTGATTACTCTTTAAGGAAAAAGGAGTATGACGATTTGACAGCTAAGTGGGAGAAATCGAACAGAATGTCTCTTATGATCATAAAGAACAATATTTCAGTTGGGATTAAAGGTGGAATTCCTTACCCTGAGACTGCTAAGGGGTAATTCGTAAGTGTTGAGAAGAACTTTAAAGGTTTTTCAAAAACTTATAGTAATAATTTGATCTTGAGGATGTTAACTCTTAAATATGACGGAAAGAACGATATAATGGGCCATATCATGAGCATGGCAGGTATGACAGCTAAGCTGAAGACAATGGACATGGCTATCTCTGATAGCTTTTTGGTTTATTTTATTATGACATATCTGCCACATGTGAGTCCTTAAAGATAAACTACAACACTGGTAAAGATTAGTAGACAGTAAGTGAACTCATAAGCCACTGTGTTGAGGAGGAAAGACAAAAAGGCTGCCAAAGCAAAGGAGTCTGCTAATCTTGTCACTTTTGAGAAGAGAAAGCATCAGAGAGATTCCAACAGCTATTAAAGAGAAGAGAAAGCTCAATTTTTCTTCTCTTAGAGCGAAAAGGAAAGGCAAGATACTAGATCTAGCATTAGGAGAAGAAAAATTTAGATTTCTCTTCGCTTTAGAGCTACCAGAATCTTCTTGATGCTTTCTTTTGCCATAAGTGAAAAGATTAGCATATTCCTTTGCTTTGGCATCTTTTTGACTTTCCTCCTCAACACAGTAGCTTATGAGTTCACTTACTGTTCACTGATCTTTATCGGTGTTATAGTTTATCTTAAATAGCTCATGATCATGTGGCAGAGATGTTATAATGAAATGAACTAAAAAACCATCAAAGATAGCCATGTCCATTATCTTAAGCTTAGCTGTCATATCTGTTATGCTCATGATATGACCCTTTATGCATCTCTTTCGATTATATTTGAGAGTCAACATTCTCAGGATCAAAGTATTAACATAAGTTTTCGAAGAACCTTTAAAGTTCTCCTTAACATTTGCTAAGTATCCCTTAGTAGTCTTAGAGTCAGTAATTGCACCTTTAATTCCAACTACAATACTGTTCTTTACGATCATGATATACATTTTGTTCGACTTCTCCCACTTAGCTACCAAATCGTCATACTCACTTTTTCTTATGGAGTAATCAGAAACATCACTGGCAGGAGGCTGAGGACAGTCATCACGTAATGCCATGTCGAGGTCATTGACCCCGAGCACGATAAGGACTTTGTCCTTCCACTCCTGAAAATTTGAGTCATTCAAAGGAATGCCACTCAATTAAGAGGCGATGTTCGTCAAGGCTAAAATCATGTGACAACAAAACATTAAAGATAATAATATGCTATTAACCCTACGTTGGTATGATTAATTACATATTAATAAAGAATCTAATCCACATCACTGTTGGAAAGAAGCGGAAAAAATTTAAACATTATGTGCAATTTAAAATTATTAACAACATTGGTCGATAATAAATTTAAATCACATAATTAATTTCTCCGTTTAAATTTTTCGTCGGTTCCATTTAAACAGAGACAACATAAAGTACATAAAAATATTATAATTTCAGTCATAATAATAATGCATAAATTAATACTTCAGAGTAAAGCTAAAAAATAAAGAAAACTCATAAAATAAAATTATGCAATAATGTAAAAAAATTATGCAATAAAATAAAACAGCCTCGCCCGCAGCAGGCTGGCCAAAGGCCCACTACGTCGCCGGCGCGCGTGCCTAGCAAAGTAGGCTGAGCACGCGGCCCAACTGGTAGTGTTGGCGCGTGTGGCTTGAGGGGAGCTAGTAGGCTAGCGCAGCCCAGCTCCGCCTCAGGCTGGCGCGTGCGTGCGGGGCATGGTCTAGGCACAACGAAGGCCCACGGTGGCACTGCAAGAGCTGGTAGCATGCAGCGAGCCGTGGTGGCGGCCTAGAAGCAGAAAGAGGTTGGCACGCACAGGCCCGTGGCGGGTGAAATCTTATTACAGTCGCCTGATCAAATCTGACGATTGCCCTCACGATCCGCCCAAATAAAAAAAAGAGAAATCCCCCCAGCTAACCCTAATTCCCAAATCCCTCAGGCCGATCCCCTTTCTCTCTTATCCTCCCGAACGACGCACGCGACCGATGAGGGCGGCGGTGGCGACACGAGCAATGGCAAGCTAGTGGTAGCGGCGGCGTGGTGGGCCTCCTATCCGGTGAGGTCATGTGGCCGAGAGCTGCAAGTGAGGTCGTGCAATCAAGAGTCGCACGCCTCACCGTCGTGTGCCTCACCCCGTCGCCATGACCACCGCCACGAACGAAGACGGCGAAGTCACGAGCGAGGGTGCACTGATGCCGACGACACCGGGATCACGACGACGATGCAATGCCCCCATCGGCCCCTTCACCGGATGATGAAATCCGCGAGGTAATGCTTATTCTCGCAGGATTTTCTTATGATTTAGCCACCAAATTACTTGATTTGGGGTTTGGATGCATCAATTTAGAAATTAGGGATGCGGCCAATGGGGAAAACGGGGTTCTAAACTTGCCTGTTTCTAATCATCAAATTAACACTGATTTGAACAGAATTATATCTAATCTAAACAAATTTTGTCCAAAACAAGAACTAAAAAGGCTAAAAAGGCTAATCCGAAGATGATTAATCCTAATCTAGGGGTCATTAGGACCTAAAACCTCATAATTAACATGAATTCGACAGTAAACAACAATATGAACATTGTTCCCATAGCGAGAGGGACAATGCTAAAGGGAACTGAGAGCTTCCATCATCAAAATAAAAAAGGAGTGGAGAAAGGGGGTCAGTTCATATTCCAATCCAGTCAGACATTTCGTGTTGACGCTGAACCCAAGATATTTGAGACTCAGTCACACCATCTTGGCCCACAGCCTAAATGTTGAAGAAGATGAAACAAGAAATCCCGAGATACCGTGTCGAAAACTTTCACAATATCAAGCTTGAGAAGAAGCATAGGTTGTCGTAGCCAATGGAAAAGCCTTTTGCACCTTGAACATACATGAAATTATCATGTATGTATCTCTTCCGAATGAAAGCAGTTTAGGAATGCGGTACAATGCCATCCATTCTCGACGATTTGTATTTACAAGTTTGGAAGGCTGATTGTTGACCAGATGGATATAACCTGTATTGTTTTTTCCTGCATGGCTGACAAGCCCCCATTTCTGTAGCATGGCAGCAGCTTTTGGTTCTGGTGCTTTATTCTCCATCGTGAGTGGAATGGGAACTCCAAATCCAGTTGCTAATGCAATTACAACTGGTGTAGCTTTTGCAGTATTTCAAGGTGGTTTTTTCATGGTAAGAACTTTGATG
Organism: Zizania latifolia; assembly: GCA_000418225.1. Classification (NCBI taxonomy): domain Eukaryota; kingdom Viridiplantae; phylum Streptophyta; class Magnoliopsida; order Poales; family Poaceae; genus Zizania; species Zizania latifolia. Next base: position 605,001 of record KE372779.1, on the reverse strand, counting down.
TCTCTCTTTCAAATGAAAGCCAAATTTATAGCATTTGAACTATCACTATATTTTAGTACTGGATATGTTGTTGAGTGCCAATGTCATCATTTACTTGCCATTAAACCCGTGCATTGCAACTTTACTGATATTTTTGTTTCTGGTCAGTTGATTAGTATTTAGGGCCACTTGGTATATATATTTTGCATTGAATTCGCCATCATTTGTAATTCGCATTGTCCACCAATTCTATTTTGTAGATTGGTCAGAAATTTTCACAGCCACCGAATGAAGATGTATACTATTCCCGTGGGAGAAATTTGTTGAAAAAATTAGGCCTTCAGAACTATGAAAAGAATTTCAAGAAGGGTCTTCTTACTGATCAAACATTGCCTCTACTCAACGACAGGTATATTCTTTATTCAATTTATTCCTACAAACAGCTCAGGAAAAACAATATTCTTTTGAAAACCATCCATATACCTAAAATCTGGCCTTACCAGTAATGAAATTCTACATTTATCTTGCTCCAGCGCGCTTAGAGATGTGAAGATCCCTCCTGGTCCCAGACTTCTCATCCTTGATCACATTCAAAGGTTTGGAAGGGGCATGTAAATTTCTGGTATGTAGCATTTGTTTCTTCGATCTAATGTAATGTTCTCACAACTTTTCCAGAGACCCAGAGTTGACGAAGTCAAATTGAATTGAAATGATTGCCACAGCCTGTTGGCACCAGATTTTTTGCTCAAGTTGCATAAAATTATGTTCTAGGAAGTACAATTTAGCTTTTATAAAGATGAGCTTTTTAGGCAGCAGTGTGATCGTATATGATAGCTCGGAGATGTTTTGTAGTCATCAGATTGATAAATTTAGGCGCATGATTTGTACTGTGAAGTTTCAGTCTAAGTACTATCCCTTTATGGTGTAGTTTTATTGTTCGAAACAGTTGAATCTTATCCCTGTGTAATTGAGATTTCCAATTGAGCAAGTTAATATTATGTTTGGCCTTTAACAAGTTACTCCTTCCATGTCGAGTTTATCTTGCTGTTTCTTCAGAGTTGAAGCTGTGAAGTTCCTCCCAGTTCTGTATGAGAACTTGAAGCTGCTTCTGCCAATGCGATCGTTTCGCATTACAGTAGGCCGCACACAGTACAGCCACTGGCCACTAACTGGTTTCAGAATCCCAACTAGGTTAACCTCAATCTCCTCCCCCTTTTGATCTCAAGTTCTTGCACAATCCTAGTTTTAGTACATTATATGACCTAAACATCAAGATTCAATAATTAGTTCCAAAAAACTCATTACTAGTAAAAAACTAGTTGGCAGGCCCTTCGTTGTGAAGCCCACAAGCCTACTGCATCACCCGTCTCCAAAGCTCCTCGAATCCATGTTCTTTGTGGAGCAGAAAACTCATTGTTCGGCCCAGACAAAAGAGTTAAAAGCCAGCCTATAAAACGAGTTTAGAACAGGCCTCTCACGTTGGCAGTTCGGATTCTGTGCCCTCTAATAGTCAAAAAGAAGTCTGTCCAAGCGGCTCAATGCGCGAACGCGTGATCGTTATGATGGGCAAAACATTGGATCTCGTCTCGTCGCCATGTGTTGTGTTAGATTCTTTTTGGCCTCCGACGCCAGATAGATCTCGTCTCGCGATTCATAGATTCATACGTTAATCCGCGACGTGTCAGGCCAAGTAGCACAGTATACTATACTACGACTCTACGAGGCCATGATTGGACGAGATGCAATTTGCACAGGTGAAAAGCTAGCTCGAATCGAATCGATCCAATGCATGCAGTTGCAGCTAGACCAGCAAGGCAACAGCAGCAGCAAATACCATTGCAATCAGCAGAGCGCGAGCTGTGTACGTACAAAGCGAACACGGAGAGAAAAAAAATCACGCAGCCGAAACGGATTGGTGCCCGGACGCCGCGCGGCGCCCGCCCGCTACGTTACATATAGCCCTGCCCGTCTGCTACCCCTCTCGCCGCGCGCCCCGAGTGTCCGAGCGATCGAGGCGATCAGATACGGCGCGGCGGACGCGGCGGCGTCGGTTGCGGGTGGAGGCGGGCGGAGTTGCGAAGCCGAGTTGTTTCGGGCTTGTCAGGTGAGTGGGGCGGGCGGCGCGGGGGGGCGCGTTCCGTGCCGCGTCGACGCGGCGAGTTCACGCACTTGTTGCCGCTGCAGGGGTGGTTCCTGCTGCTGTTTCCTGTTTCCGCCGGGAGGCTTGGGATTGGGAGTGATGGGCGACGTGGTGGGCAATGCAGGGGTGTCGGCGGCGGAGGGGCGGTGCGCCAGCCGGAAGGGGGCGGCGGCGATGGGGGGATACGAGCTCGTCCGGAGCGACGACGCGGCCGGGCACGTGATGATGGATCTGGAGGCTGGCCGCGGGTGCGTCTTCCCCAAGGGCGGCGGCGGCCTTCCTCCACCGGCTCCGCCGTCTCCGGCGACGCCAAAGCAGCGGCTCGTCTCGCTTGACGTGTTCCGAGGGATCACCGTGCTGGTACGTGCCAAAAAAATATCTTCTTTTCTTTTTCCTGAAAGATTTCTCCGGTTATTGCTTCAAATTGCAATCTTTTCTTGTTTGCTTGCTCTGCAACTACATGTTCAATTTACGATATGACAAGAACCTACCAAATCGAATTGCTTGCTGGTGGATCTCTGCCTCCCTCACTGCATGTCTGCATGTGTATAGATCATGTGGCGGTCTGGGTGCCAACCAAACACGCTCCATGAATCATCATGAATCATGATGCATGGCAGTAGCTAGCAGCTACTACACTTCCCTTCCCTTCCGTTTCCCTTTTTGTTTGTACTTGAACCAGAGTGCCCAAAAGAGAGCAGAGCTGCTTAAACTAACCCATCAACACAAAAACTTTAGCTTTATCAGGGAATATTAGATCATCCAGCGATGCCGTTCAGGTCGACACGATAGGTTGCCTGCCTCCTGTTCATGATGCTGCCGCCACACAGAACCTGCTGTTATGTCTATCTACCGCTCGTCTTGTTCTTCTTCAGAGTTCAGACAGCTACGTGCCCCATGTCTCACACAGCCTTCCACCTGCTCATGTCGACAACCACTGTAACCATTATAGGCGAACTATGGGAGCATAGATCGTCAAAGGAACGACACATCTTGATACATATGGAGATACGCTTCTCTAGAACTGACGTGAATTAACAATTACCGGCCTGGTTCGTCAGAATCTCAAGAGTTGTAATGGGGTTAGAACCGTCGGTGCTCGTGCG
>KE372779.1:552776-564583 GCA_000418225.1 Zizania latifolia | reverse complement strand
GCTGATGGAATTGCGCCTAAGAAAATTCTAGGGGAACCGGAAGTTCTGGCTGTAGCTGGAAGTTCCTGGTTCTGGAGCATCCGGAAGTTCTGGTAGGACCAGAAGTTCTGGGTCAGTCTCAGTGTTCGATTTTCTGGACGAACCGGAAGTTCTGGCTGGGGTCGGAAGTTCCGGGTTCTGGACGAACCGAAAGTTCCGGTTGGACCGGAAGTTCTGAGTTGAGAATTAATTCAATACAGAAGGTCTATTTCGGAAGTTCCAGATGGGATCTGGAAGTTCTGGTGGCCGGAAGTTCTGGACCACACGAACAGATTAGATCTGTTGGGCTTTAATGCAGATTAAAGGCCCACGTTGGTGCACTATATAAAGAGGGGTGGGGCTAGCACGTGAAGGCTGCTGTTCATTGTTACTTCACCCTAACCCTAGCCGCCACCCTCTCTCTCCTCGATCTCAAGGGTTGTGGTTGATCTATTCCCGATCTCGTAAGCGGTGCTAGCACACCGGCACGAGATTATCCCGTCCCTGTACATGTGGATACCGTAGAGGCACCGTTGCTGTATCGGTGCTGTTCTTCTTCCTTGGAGATCGCCGGATTATGCCAACTTCGCTGTTGACGAACGGACGGAGCCATGAGGAGCAGCTCGAGAACGCGCTTCATTGACTCTACTTTCGCTACCCTAGCACGTCTCGTGGCTCAAGGTAATGATCCATGATCCCATTACACGCATGGTTCCTAGGCTAACGGGGTAAATTTTTGAAATTAAGCGCTAGCGTAGCCTCCCCATAACCTAACAGTGGTATCAGAGCCTACGTACGTAGTGTTCGATCTGGATCGATCATATACGGTGATATGTGATGGAAATAGATTGGATCTATTGTTTTTGTCGTCGAATTTCTGGAAGTTCCGGTTGGACCGGAAGTTTCGGGCCGAAATAATTTTCGATACAGAATGTTATTTTCGGAAGTTCCGAGTATGACTCGGAAGTTCCGGGTCCAAAAGTTCTGGTTGGACCAGAAGTTCCGGACAGAAATAAATTCCGTACAGAAGGTAATTTTTGGAAGTTCCGGGTGTAGCCGGAAGTTCCGGCCCTGAGTCAGAACGTCCCTTCGACCGGAAGTTCCGGCTAAGCCGGAAGTTCCGGGTCTGTTTTCAGTTGCGCATAGTCTCCGCCTAACTTGTTTTTACAGATAATGTTGTGACTAGTATGGCCTTGCAAAGTATATGATACGCGCTTGTAATAACATGGCCTACGTGTTATGGTTGATTGCAGCCCAAGGCTATTCAAATGTTGTATGACCTGCGCATCGACATGTGATACTTCAGCTCATGTAATTAGTATAGCGCTATTAGTTGTAATAGGCTGATACATGTTCATGGAGGCCTGAAGCGGTATGACTCGACGGACAGGAACCATGAAGATGGAGATCACCATGTGAAGGGGCCGTACTCAGTCACAGTCCATATGATTGCCTGCGATGTTTACGTAAGTTCCTATCATACTATTCTTTCATGTTCTGTGTGCGATAGGCATCGTTACCATGTTAGAATAGTTTCTCTCAGAAAATTAAGTATTGATGCTCTTTACAATAGCTGCACCTACTAAGGTTGTGATCACTGTATGGTGGGTCTGCCAAAGCAGGGTGCCATCTTTTATCTCAATTAGTTAGGACACCACATGCATAGTATTGGTTGACTTAACAAAGCTATCAAAACGGTATTGGGCTTTGGGGCATGGAGTTGAGTGTCGGACATTAGATGTCATCTCAACGAACAAGAGTCACATATGATGTGATTAGCAAGGTGTTGCTTACCTATGTCACTAATCTTCTAGCAGTGATGCCAAAGCTCACTAGGAGTTAGTCGACTATGGATCTTGTCCCACAATGTGTCGTTAGAGGGAAAACGATCATTTTTCATATTGTGGTATATCTTTTATTTGATAGAAGATCAGCATAGCATAGTGTTGAACCTTGCATTGTTGTTGTAGATCTTTGCACCTACTGCTAGTAACACTTCCAGTTTTAATTTGTGATCGATTCTTTGTGGAACAAACTTTATTGATTGGTATAGAAGTTTGAGAAAGGTTCTCAAATAAGAGAAAAAAGAATATGTTCTAGAGGAGCCCCATCCTGATGAACCATCTAATAATGCATCTACAGATGATCGGTGGGCTTATGAGAAGCACGCCAACGATCCACTTGCTGCTAGCTGTCTCATGTTTGCCAGTATGTCCTCTGAGTTTCAGAAGCAAGATAAGAACATGGATGCCCATAATATGATTGTGGGACTCCGAGGCATGTTTGAGAACCAAGCTCGGGCTGAGAGGTACGGTACCTCAAAGTCCTTGTTTGTGTATAAAACTGGTCATTGGCAAAGGAACAGCAAGTTGCAGTTGGAAGAATTCAAGAAGAAGAAGGGAAGTGAGACTTCCGCTGCTACTTCAAGTATAAATGTTATTGAAATCAATCTTGCTACTCATCCAAGTGATTCATGGGTATTTGATACTGGATCAATGATTCATACTTACAAATCGTTGCAAGGACTGAATAGGATAAGAAAGTGTGCAAGAGGCGAATTGGATGTTCGCATCGGCAATGGTGCAAAAGTTGCTGCGTTGGCCATCGGCGTTTATTCTTTGTCGTTACCCTCAGGATTAGTTTTAGAGTTAAATAATTGTTATTTTATTCCTGCCTTGGGCAGAAACATTATCTCTTCGTCATGTTTAGAGAAAGACGGTTTTGAATTCGTAATAAAGAATAAGTGTTGTTCGTTATTTTCGAATGGTATGCTCTATGGTGTTTGTCCATTATTGAATGGCTTATATATTCTGAATCTTGAGGATACACATGTATGTGGACCAATGAGTTCTACAGCCAGAGGTGGATTTCAATACTTCATAACTTTTATCGATGACTTTAGTAAATATGGTTACGTCTACTTAATGAGGCATAAGTCGGAATCCTTTGAAAAGTTCAAGGAGTTCTAGAATGAGGTACAAAATCATACTGGCAAGATAATTAAATTTCTACGATCGGATCGTGGAGGTGAATATTTGAGCTATGAGTTTAATGATCATCTGAAGCAGTGTGGAATTGTTCCACAGCTGACTCCACCTGGTATACCTCAGTGGAATGGGGTGTCCGAGCGGAGGAACCGAACCTTGTTGGACATGGTCCGATCGATGATGAGTCAGGTTGATCTTACATTGTCTTTTTGGGGACTTGCTTTAGAAACTGCTGTTTTCACGTTAAATAGAGTTACATCTAAATCTGTAGAGAGGACACCATATGAGATATGGACTAGGAAGCATCCCGGGTTGTCTTTTCTAAAGATTTGGGATTGTGAGGCTTATGTAAAGCGTTTGACGTCTGATAAGCTCACGCCTAAATCTGATAAATGCTTCTTTGTGGAATATCCTAGGGAAACCAAAGGATATTATTTTTATAACCGGGAAGAAGACAAAGTGTTCGTCGTCCGGAATGGTGTTTTTTTAGAGAAAGAGTTTCTCTCGAAAGGGGTTAGTACGAGTACGGTGCGTCTCGAAGAGGTTCGAGAACCACCAGAAATTGTTTCATCTCCTATTAAACCACAACTCGATATGCAAAGTGTTACAGAACCTGTTGCTGAGACACCAGCCCCGCGACGGTCGGAAAGGTTGAGTCGTGTGCCTGAGCGGTTTGCGTTTCTGACCACTGGGTAGCGCGACGTATTATTGTTGGACAATGATGAACCTAAGACCTATACGGAAGTGGTGATGGGACCAGACTCTGAGAAATGGCTTAGAGCCATAAGATCCGAGTTGGAATCCATGCGAGAGAACCAAGTTTGAAACTTGGTCGATCCACCCGATGGTATAAAAACCATTGAGTGTAAATGGATTTTCAAAAAAAATATAGACGTTGATGGAAATGTTCACATCTATAAGGCACGATTGGTGCCGAAAGGTTTCAGACAGATTCAATGTGTTGATTATGATGAAACATTTTCGCTCGTCGTTATGCTAAAGTCTATCCGGATCATCCTACCAATTGTCGCATTTTATGACTATGAGATATGGCAAATGGATGTCAAGACGGCTTTCCTTAATGGAAAACTAAGTGAGAATGTGTACATGACACAGCCTGAAGATCTTGATGATCCAGGGAATGCTGGGAAAGTTTGCAAGGTACAACGGTCCATTTATGGGCTGAAGCAGCCTTCTCGGAATTGGAATCTTCGTTTTGATGAGGTAGTCAAAGGGTTTGGCTTTATCAAGAACGAAGAAGAGCCTTGTGTTTACAAAAAGGCTAGTAGGAGCTCTCTTGTATTTCTGGTCTTATATGTAGATGACATATTATTGATCGGAAATGATATTCATATGTTAGATGCTGTTAAGTCTTCGTTGAGAAAAAGTTTCTCAATGAAAGATCTTGGAGAGGTAGCATACATCTTGGGCATAAAGATCTATAGAGATAGATCGAGAAGGCTAATTAGATTAAGCCAAAGCACGTACATTGATAAGGTATTGAAACGGTTCAATATGCAGAATTCTAAGAAAGGTTTTCTGCCAATGTCACATGGTATTTCTCTCAGCAAGAATCAGTGTCCTTCGACACCTGATGAGCTGGAGAAGATGAGTGCGATCCCGTATGCCTCCGCAATCAGATCCATCATGTATGCCATGCTATGTATGCGCTTAGATGTTTCTTATGCTCTAAGTGTTACGAGCAGATATCAGTCAAACCCGGATAAAAGTTACTGGGCGGTTGTAAAGAGTATCCTTAAGTACTTGAGAAGAACTGAGGATATGTTCTTAGTGTATGGAGGTGAGGAGGAGCTCATTGTAAGTGGTTACACCGATGCTAGCTTCCAAACCGACAAAGACGATTCACGATCGTAGTCTGGATTTGTGTTCTACCTCAATGGAGGCGCAGTGAGTTAGAAGAGTTCCAAGCAAGAAACGGTTGCAGATTCAACGACATAAGTCGAGTATATTGTAGCTTCGAAAGCTGCAAAGGAGGCAGTTTGAATCAGAAAGTTTATTTCTGAGTTAGGTGTTATCCCTAGTGCGTCCAGTCTAGTGGACCTCTATTGTGATAATAGTGGTGCCATTGTGCAAGCCAAGGAGCCTAGATCACACCAGAAGTCCAAACACATACTACGACGCTATCACCTGATCCGTAAGATTATAGATAGAGGTGATGTGAAGATATGCAAGGTGCACACGGATTTGAATATTGCAGATCCGTTGACGAAGCCTCTCTCACAGCCCAAGCATGAGGCGCACTTGAGCTCAATGGGTATTAGATATTTGAGTGAGTGAGTCCAATGTATGTGAGAGAAAGTGTCTTGTCTATGCTGATGTATATTTGGATAATTTGTTATCTTGTTCCTTGAATAAATATCATTTACATTGATCAGCAAGTTGATGACTTGTTTGTGAGACTCTTTGTGTTATGATGTTATTCAAAACGATCCCTAATCTCATATCGTCATGTAGGACAGTGATGATTTATAGATTAGCACATCCGTCTGATTGATGATCATATTTCATAGATCATAGACATAGAGATGTCAAATCAGTAATGTGGACTCATATTAGTGAACATGAAGTTGGATAGACCCACCTTGAGATATTGCTAGGATTATTATTGTAATGTGCCATCAGTTGTCATCTCAAATGGTGTACCTGCAGAATCCTTAGACCTGAGATCGTTATTGATTTCAGAATGTGTAATAGCATACTTAGGGGCTTCCAAACGCTATTCCGTAATAGGGTGGTTATAAAGGTTGGTTTTGGGTGTGTCACAAAACATGTCGTGGGATGTGAGCGGTCAAGATGGAATTTACCCCTCCTAATAACGGGAGAGACGTCTCTAGAACCTTCGAGGTAGTTGGATTGGAAAAGTGCATGACCATGCCACTATGACTAAAGAGTTAGTTATGATTGAATCCACTACTTGATCGAGTGAAATGTCGAGCTATCCAACAAGGGTGGCATGTATCTCTTCTTGAGCTTGACTGATATCGTGTGGTAAAGGGATTGGTGTGTGTATATCAAGGTTCAGAAAGTATGATTTTGACTTTGTATGTTTTCGGGGGTCAATATGTGCTGCTAGGTGCCGCTATTGATCAGCTATCTGGAAAGGAGTTTTCGGGTAGCGACCGTTTGTGTATGAACCTATCGGATCGCACGCTTAAAGAGATGAAATTCGAATCTTGCAAAGAATTGGTTCTTGTGCAAGTGGGAGATTGATGAAATTGTGCCCAAGAAAATTCTGGAGGAACCGAAAGTTCCGGCTGTAGCCGGAAGTTCCGGGTTCTAGAGCATCCGGAAGTTCTGGTAGGACCAGAAGTTCCGGGTCAGTCCCAGTGTTCGATTTTCTGGACGAACCGGAAGTTCTGGCTGGAGCCGAAAGTTTCGGGTTCTGGACGAACCGGAAGTTCCGGTTGGACCAAAAGTTCCGGGTCGAGAATTAATTCGATACAGAAGGTCTATTTCGGAAGTTACGGATGGGATCCAAAAGTTCCAGATGGGATCCAAAAGTTCCGGTGGTCGGAAGTTCCGGCTATAGCCGGAAGTTCCAGACCACGCGAACAGATTAGATCTGTTGGGCTTTAATGCAGATTAAAGGCCCACGTTGGTGCACTATATAAAGAGGGGTGGAGCTAGCACGTGAAGGCTGCTGTTCATTGTTACTTCACCCTAACCCTAGCCGCCACCCTCTCTCTCCTCGATCACAAGGGTTGTGGTTGATCTCTTCCCAATCTCACAAGCGGTGCTAGCACACCGACGCAAGGTGATCCCGCCCCTGTACGTGTGGATACCGTAGAGGCACCGCTGCTGTATCGGTGCTGTTCTTCTTCCTTGGAGATCGCCGGATTACGCCAACTTCGCCGTTGACGAACGGACGGAGCCGTGAGGAGCAGCTCGAGGACGCGCTTCATCGACTCTACTTTCGCTGCCCGAGCGCGTCTCGTGGCTCAAGGTAACGATCCATGATCCCATTACACGCATGGTTCCTAGGCTAACGGGGTAAATTTTTGAAATTAAGCGCTAGCGTAGCCTCCCCATAACCCAACAGATACATGGTATGAAAATAAATCCAATGTAAAGGTCTATCAGTACAATAGTATCGGCCTGAACCATCTAATCTGTAAAATCGTCTGAAAGTAATACTAGAGTCGATATCGGGATATAAAAGCAAGACATGTAATAACGCTAGGCCGATGTGTATCGCCCGATTTCGATGCCCGATACAACGATGAGATTAAAACATTTAGAAAGATAACCTATCGGCTTATACTCCGATAGAATCTGGCCTCACCATGCCCGATCTGTATTCGCATTATTATTCGCTATAACCGCAAGATTGGACCGAACCGAAAGAGTCGCTAAGTCACAGCAAATCATAGTGCTAAACATATCGGAACACACTTTATCCAGATGAACGATATGCGACGTTAATCAAACACACAGACTAAGATGTCGAACTCAACCAATGAAACCTTAAACTGAAATATTTGATCTAAACCACGCATCTGATACAGCATGATCGATATATAGACTAAGATGTCGGACTTAACCGATGAAGTCTTAGATCTACTAATCAATACATGTTTGGCGGAACTTACCCCTCGCCGGAGATCGAAGCGATGCAGCCCCACGGGAGAGCAAGAACTCGCCGATGACAAGTTTGGCGATGCGTCGAGAGTTGTTTGATCTGTTGATTGATTGATTCCTATTCTAATATAACATTTACATATTTATAGTCCGGAGACTTGCCGTCCTATGCGGATACGACTGCAATCGATTCCATCTTTATCTTCGCAGCAAAATCTATCATTTCCTTTATCGACTTCTTTATATCTTTATCCGGTCACACGTACGCATAGCGGACGGGCTTTATTGACCGTGCTTTGACCGGACTCCTTGACTTCCATTGACTGTGCCGAAACTATATTAGGCTTAGGCCTTACCAAATTTTACCGTTAACAGGAGCCTCTTGTTTCTAATCTCCTAAAACAAATGAGTACATGTCGTAGTTTGTAATCAGTACTAAAAAGAGTTTACTGATATTAATAAATAGTTTTACTATCGATACTATTTTAAAAAAATATATTATTCAAAAAATAGAGACGAATCGGAGAAAGGAGTTGCTTGCCGATAGCAATTAGCTGCAAGTTGCTATCATGTCGACATGGGATAAGACGAGGACTCTACCTGCGATTATGTTTTACAGAACAGGGCATGCATGCAGCTCTGGGGCTCATCTCTCGCTGACATCGTGGCGAACGGGCCAGTGCCGGGGTTAATAATGAAGGCCGGTGAGAAAGTTGATAAGAGAGATAGAGTTTGGTCGTGGTGGGGTTATGGTGTTGACGCTTTGTTTTGGTGCCTTTGGATCGAAGAGAAACAGCATCTAAAATGAATGAATTGAAAACAGGTCACTACGCCACTCCAGAAATAGTTTGGGTGACTAATTTTTATGACATGTAAAAGATAAGTGTCAGTAATAAATTTTTAGTAATAAACTATCTTATATCTATCAATAAAATTCTTTTATTAATGACAAATCAAATTTATACTCACTACTAATGATGATGTTTATTATCAGTAACGGATCGTCAGATAGTCCATCATCGCTCAAGAACCCACTGCGTCACCACGCATCGCATACCACACATATATCCTCCTCTGAATTCTGATAAACATGCTGCAGAAATCAATCACCCGTCGACGTATACAGACGAGTTCACAGTTCAGACGCGATCGATAGAAGAGTGGAGTAGTTTTGTTCCTGCACGAACGAGTATGGCAGTGTGTACATGCTCGTTTGGCACTTACCCACTATCTAGCTAGTCGTTCCCGTTGCCAGCCACGGATTCGTCAGGCCCTCGCGATTTCTTCTTGGATCGCCTTGGAGTTGCAAGGAGGTGGGCGGGAGAGCGACTTGGCAGTTGAAGTTGAAGCCTTCGTCGTAGCGGCGCGGATCGAGGAAGTCGCCCATAGAACCACAGCCACTACCGCACCCGGACACGCAGGGCCAGCAATCGGTCGCCGCAAATCTCTTGAAACCCAGCGCGCCTGTCGTGCTGAATCTTCCTGCGCTCTCGACTGGCGTGCCCTGTTCTACCTAAGAAAAGTCATTACTAATAGGCTATAAGAGCATCGCAATGTTATCACAAGAGTAATTTCAATCCTACGATGATATCTTAGATATCTATGAGGCTAGAAAAGAATCTGATATGATAAAAAAATTAAAAAAAAAGAGTAGAAAATAAAGAAATCATGTCTTAACTAAGACGTCATGTCATTACAACATACAAGGTAGAATGAAAAATGATTGGATGAGAGAGAGAAAGAAAATAGAAATAAAAAATTTATTACGGATCCACAATGGTTAAGTTTTAGAGATAATGTCTCGTTGAAATGACAAAATATGACATCATCTAAGAAACTATGGTTGAGACTATCCTAAAACTACTAGTTTTATATAATAAATGTGATATATATCTTACATATTGTAAAAGTAGTATATAGCATTAAATGAGATAATATAGCTACAGAATGAAATATAAAAATCAATATAGGCATTGATTGCATCAAGTCATTGTTGCATGCTACCATATTCTTTTTTTACTGCTAGTAGACTCCACGTTTATTTCCTACTTAATTCACTATTGTTGCATGTTTCTATAATTGTTGTGAAACCCACCTCTATAAATTATGTGTTCTATATACATTGTTGATGCTCTAAAAATTATTAGTGGTGAGTGTCATATCTGTCATTCTTATCATTAGTAATAGGCGTACACCTATAACTAATAGTCCATTCGTAGTAACAGATATAGATGTATGTATGTTACTAATAGTCAACCATTAATGATAGATGTATATCTATGTCCATCATTAAAAATAGATATTCACGCGTCTCAAATTGTTAGTCATTTCGTTCAATTCAGTTCTATTTAGCTTTATTCAGTTTCATTTAGTTCGAATGAGACGTCGACCAAATCCGAGGTAGCGATGAAGAGACTTTTCTCGTCGTGGTTGTTACCATCCTGAGGTGCTTCTCTCGTGGTCATTGTTAATGAGACCTCTATCCCGAGACATAATAGAGGAGGGAAGACGATAACGATAGAAAAGGAGGAGGTGAGAACGGTGGAGAGGTGACGCTAAGATTTGATGAAGTAGTAACAATAATCGCATGTCCTCTATCGAAGCAGCTCAACACTAGAAGCTCATGGTCGAGTGGAGCTTAGGGTGACACACTAGCTATCATCGGTGGAGCTCAGGATAACAATGGCAGATGTGGAGTAGAGAAAACTTGAGAGGGAAGTGTAGAATGGTTGAGAGTGAAGAAAGGAGACAATAATTTATGTTAGTGATGTTAGTAATGTGTGTTTTAGGGCTAGTAGTGTTTTTTCGTCTGCATAAATTTTTAAATTATTAGTGACGAATATATAGGATGTTTGTCTCTAATAGTGAACATTAATGACCGATGTCCTATAGATCCGTCACTAATTATATCTTATTACTGATAGATGCATATGACGTCCATCACTAATGGTAACACCTCATTAGCGACGAACATCGCTAATAGTCACACCTCATTAGTGACGGATGCTAATAGTCACACCTCTTAAGTGACAGATGTATACGACGAATGTTACTAAGTTCATTTAATTTCTAGCATTAGTAAAATGTCCGTTTAATTTTATTCGCGCTCCAGTTTGCGCCGGCGTCCTCCGTGTCTAGGCGTGTCGCGAGGTGGGGAGAGTTCGCGCGCCGCGCCCCACATCGCACACACGAGACGCCACGGGCCACGTACATGTAGCATGTTACGTGTTATATCTACATTGGACGGCGGGGCACACGGATCGGCGATATGGATGGATCGACTACTCCGTGGGCGGCGTTGGTCGTTCCGCAATAAAAAAAAAAGCGCGAGCCTTTCCGGACTACACGAGCGGGTTAATTTTGTAGAACCATCTACGCGGCGCGGCGTGTGAGATCTCTCAACGGTTCGTCCCCCGGCCGGCACACCAACTCCAACTCCACTCCAACACCGAGGGCGGGGCGAAATCCGCTTGCGCGCAACCGACACGATCCATCCGGCCAGCTGGGCAAAACGGCTCGTCGCGGCGAGGAGACGGCAGGGCCGGGACGAGGGCACGGGCTTCACTTCCTGTGGGCGCGGCGGGGCCGGCGGGCCAGTGGGCGGAGGGTGACGGCCGGGCCCACGGTTTCGGTGAGGAAGGGGGGAATCGTTCCGCTTTTAAGCGAGAGGCATCTCGCGGGAACTCGCCCCAGTTCGCCGCTCTCCGGTCTCCGGCACCACGCCGCCGTCTTCTTCCTGACTTCCTCCCGTTCTGATTCCATTCTTGCGAGTTCCTAGGTACTACCCTTTCTGCTATGCTGTTCTGCTCTTCGTCTTATGGATAGCAGTATTATATACGTGTGGTTCTTTAATTCCCTGTACTGCTAACATGATGCTAATCACCACCTGGCTCGTTGGGTTGTTGATAATTTGGTATGGGCAAGGGGATCGAAGGCTGGTTGTATCTTGTTTAGTGTTGGCTAAACCGTCGTTGATTCTTGTGTCTCTCAGGTTTAGATTTGTTTGATCTAATGAAGGGCTGGTCTAAATCTTGTGCTCATTTCATGACAAATTTTTTATGTTTCAAATATACTGTATGTAATCGCTCATTAAAGTCGTCCCTGAATGATGCGCAGAGACAGGGAAAGGGTGAGGAACAATGGCGTCCAACTACGTGGACACTGCAGGGGAGGAGGGCAGGTTCCACGGCCACCACAGCAGCG
>KE372779.1:535781-552532 GCA_000418225.1 Zizania latifolia | reverse complement strand
GCCGCGGTGCCGTCCTCGTCCTCCCGCACCGTCGCGGCGCAGTGACGCATCGATGTGACATCGGACTAAGAAACGCCCAGCAACAAGAGGAGAGGACAAGAATAAAAGTAAAGAACACGATCAAAATCCAAGAACATTTAGTGTCATAAGAAAGGAGTTCCTCCCTTGATGTGATGCCATTGGAAAAATATCCTTCTTTTTTCCTTTCTCCCTTCTTTTTGTTGGGATCTCATCTCATATTCTCATGGAATGACGGCATTGGGCCTTTCCTCCATCAAAAGTAATTATCCTACTTCTACTCATCCTGCATGCCTTGTGTCCACCTTCCTCTTCAAATTGGAAGCATTAATCCTCTCATTAGAGTATATCTGGGCTGCTCTATTTTGTAATTAATATTCACCATTTCTGGTCTTGGAGTGATTTATTGTTCATCACTAGCAGGTTTGCTCGTACAAACGAACCAATTAGCAACGACAAATTTCTGTTACAATGAAGATGGGGTCTGTTGGTGGTGAGGTCCCCTTCCCTGTCAATTCTGCCATCTTGAGTGTCATTTTTTAGGTTATCATGTGATGCTTCTGCAGCATGCTGATTGCTGACGAACGTTGCAGCCACGTTATCATGTTGGTAAAGTAAGCTACTCAAGTAGCTGAACAACAGCAACAGTACAGAACAACCTAGCCTCTTGTGAATTGTAATACGCTTCACGCTTGTTCTTGCACAGCGAAGTTAGGAGAGATGGTTGGCATGCCATGATCAGCAGTTCCCTCAATTTCCTGTAGCCTTGTCTGGATCTCGCTTTTCGGAGCATAATGTCCTTTTGTGCCATCATAGTATGGCAGTATACATGTGAGATGGATGTGATTATTAGTTGGGTGTTCGTCCTGTTTTTGTCTTGGTGTCAGATCAACGGGGGGCAACCCCTATGGTGATTTAGATTTTGTTTTGGTGGTGGTGGTCCAGAGTAAGATGTTGTGCATATACTAATTTGACTCCTATTTTGCGACATAAGCTGCAACAAGTCTGAATTTCTTTTACTTGACTGAAACGTGGAGAACTCAAAGTTCGACTTTTTTTTCGAAAGATAAACTGGAAGTTCATTATTTTCGCTTTACTAAAACGTGGAGAACTCATTCTAGGGAAGTATTTTTGCCTGCTTGAAACAAAAAGTTGCAAAACAAAGCTTCAAACTGAGGCTGGACAACAGATCAGTTTACTGTCAACTTTCTTGTTCAGGCCCATTTTCCCCGAATCCTATGAGAATTTCAGCCGTTTATTTTTCAGACAGGACAGCCCAAAACAACTGCTACAGATTACAGTAGTGTGCACAGTAGTTTGCTCCAGATATGGTGGGATCCGACTTCTTGGTAGAACAGATACCCACTATATTAATTTCGAATCGAAAAGCTGGCTCTGCTAGCTGTTCTAGTTGGTACAAATGAGTGGAGAGAACCATGATTTGGGTTTTATCATGTGGGAGAATCTTCAATTTAGCACGAGATCCTCACAAAAATTACTACGTGAAAACTAACTACTATCGTGCATCTCCTGAATATTCTGAACACATCGCTCAAAACGAGCCGTGAAAAGAGATATTCAGAAAGAGAACAGGTGCCAAAATGCGCATCTCTGCTTGGTAGATGCCATGCTGCCAGAAGCATTGTCACGTGAAAAGACGATCTTTTGAAGAACTCTCTACCTCCTCGATGAATGTCCAGTGGGTTGCCAGCTTGCCATCTTCATCCCTGCATCTAAATTTCTATCAACTATGTTGGTGGTGAACTACTGGTATCTAGGTACAGTGCATGCCTGTGCCTGAGATGAGATCAGGGTGTAGAGTGAAATCAATCATTGCGGGGAAAGAAAGACGGCAATACTGCATGAAGGCAGCTGACAATGCCGGGAGCAGTGAGCAGTCATCTGTCGGTTTGATCAGCACGTCGGCGCGGGCTGCAGAAATGCCACCGCGCCTCGTGGTTGCACAGCAGACAGCACAGGGGCGCGCGATCTTTTCCCGGAATCGGATCCGATGCCATGGTTGCTCGCTCACTTGCTCTACTGTCAGTGATACTTTTTTCCCGGGCAATAAGGAAGAGACCTTTTCGTTCATGGAGATCGAGGTGGTGAGAGAGGCATGCTGCATCTGCAGTTCCAACTGGAGATGTGAGCATCATGTTCAGGTACTGTGCATGCCTTTGCTTCTCTGTTCTGGAGCGTGTGCGATCTTGGTGTTGCAGAAGAATGGTTTCGTTCTGTGACCATTCGTTTTCAGTGGAAAGTTTCAGTTCTTTTATTGCCACAGCCAGGCGAATCGGGTCTTAGTTAACAAAAAGAAGGGCTCCTGCTTTCTCTGAAGATCATGTGTCCATGTGTTTCAGATACCAAGTGATGCCGCTGGGCGCTTCTTCAATCAGTGCATGCACCCTGCCATGACTAAGGCTCACTTGCCAGGCAGGTCCATCAGTCCATGGCATGGCATCGTTTGCTCCTGTTGGAAAAAATTCATCTCAATAGCATCCACGAAGTAATGATAAAATAACTGAATGTAATACTCCGAAAGGCTTGGAATAACGAAGGGGGACATCATAGATGGGAGGAAGGCTTACAAGGCTCCATCCAAGCGGGAAGAGGGCTCCGAAGCCCGTTTCCACCTCAGCAGCTGGTTGAGTCCAATACAGCTGCTGCACGCTATCTTTGACAAGACCGTTATTTAATGCTCCAGGCCTCGAGACCACCGTAAAACGACTGACCAAGAAAAATACAGTGTATATATATGATGATTACTTCCGTATCTATACGGTATTTTACATTGTAGTCTCGGGAAAGATGGTTCTGAAAAGGGACCTCTACGTCTTATCTCACATGTAATTTTGTCTACAGATGCCGACCCAAGGGTGTCGATAAAAGGACCAAGGACTAGGCAGGAAAAAGCAATTAGTGGGTGTAACAACTTATTAAGGTCTAAAATCCCATATGTAACGACATGTTATAAATATAAAACATATAAAACACTACATGATGTAAAGCTATTATTACGAAGGAAGTATAAACCTGGATAATATTGAGTGTCCATACTCTGATGGTCTCCAAAACCTTCATGCCATGGCTGCGTTTCATAGGCCTCGTCTTAGTTGCTACAGCCTTGCCATGATCTGTTGACGCCCGGTTATTTCGTTTCTTCAACAGCTCCACGGTACACCCTGGTATAATTTAGAATTTTTCACACCAGTGTAGTTTATAAATGATCAAATTATGATATAGACATTACACATCATGTCATAGTTGGGGATTTAAAACATTTTAGGGCGTTCATAAATATTCAGATTTCACAATGCACGGTTGAACCCTGGTGCACACAACATTACACATGTTCTTAAAATGTTTTTTATATTCAAACAAATCCAGAGTGAGTGAACGATTATTGGCATCTGCTATTCTGAACGTTCTGAACGTTGCTGTGCCAGGTAAACGCGGGCCGCAAATTTAATTTAGGCGATCTCACTGGAGATTTAGTATGGACATCTTCACATTTATCCTTGTAACCTTCACTAGTTCACAAGAGTCGATCTGACTGAAAAGGTAATTATTGGGGGAAAATATTTTTACCCTAACACGATTTTAATAACAGTATGTCGAAGTCCCCTTCGAAGGTGTAGGCCAAATGCCTCGGCGAGAGTCATTTCGGAGTCCCTTGCGGGCTGACGGTTCGAAGACGCCCAGTAAACCAAAGCCCCCTTCCGCTAAAGGGCTGCAAAGCTTAAAACCGCTTGGAGGTGACGTCGAAACAATGGACTCCCCATCCCCTCCGACAAGACGTACACCGTGTCCAGTTCACATAGAGCGTTACTAAACTACCCCTATGTGTTGGGTATATGACTCCGAGGTACTCTTCGAGTGCATTTATGATGATCAGACAGAAGACGGAGTCGAGAAGACAGAGCATTAATTACAGCCTAGAAGGGGTCGGACCAACACGCATCTTGGAAGCAGTCGGTAGGAGAGCCTTCCCCACCGCTAGGACTCGGGAAGACGCCCCGACCGCTGGCCCCGACTGTTAGCCCCGACTGTTGGCCCCGACCGCTGGGACTCGAGAGGTCTATCCAGCAGGCGGTCCACCTCATCAATGACAATAACTCCAGGGTGTAACAGTCAAATTAATGTAGCAAATAATGCTATAATTATCAGCCTATGATCCCAGGTGATTTAAACCATTTCAAAGGGGATTAATAGGGCTGATTAAGCCTAAACGGTAACCCCCAATCCCTACAGTATATAAAGAGATCGGGGGTACGCCTTACAGGTGAATGATCCTGGAAGAGGCTGAAAAGGCTGACAGCAAGACTGTTTGCATTCGTCTTTCATATACACATATGTGCTCACAGGACTAGGGTTATTATCCTCCGGAAAGCCTGAACCTGTTTAAAAACCCCTGTCTCATACTGTTGTGAGATAATCATTGAATCGCGACCACAAACTTCCCCATACACCTACACAAATCTCATCCGTGGGTAACCTGATACTGTTGTTCTTACGCAACGACACTATGTAAATTCACTATTCCTACTGTAATAGTCGGTTAAACGTAGGGGTTAACTTCGTATTACCTCATTGTTATCGTGTCTATAAATACTCTCCTCTTTATGAGGTGAAAGGGGATCAAACGCTTAAAGTGTTAATCAATATAACTCTTGTTCGAAGGTTATTATTCGTTTTGGAGGCCTCGGGCTCTGTTCAAACCCTTGCAGAACACTTCGAACCCTTCGAGGTTCTAAACATTCAAATTTATTGCGTATTTTTATATTACGTCAATAGTAATATTTCTGTTATCTGAATCCAGATTGTGTTATCTTTGATGTATCTATCACCTCATAGAATGTCCGTTCCACTACAATTCTATCGTGCCGCGAAGCACGGTGTGCGATTGATTCAGGCCATGTTCTTGAGATTTTGAATACATATAATTTTACCTAGGACATGTTTGTTTCAGCTTCTAACTGTTGCAGTTATTTATAGAATCCGAAGCTAAAAAACGGTCTAGATTCTAGATCTAGATTGTGAGAATCAGTAGCTACAGAATGTAGAAATAAACTAGAATATAAAAGCTAGGAAATACCAGCTTCTCCAGATTCTCACCCGCTAGATACTGAGACTATCTAGCTACTCAGACCAGCTAACTACTGAAAATCTCTAGCTGTCAAAAGCTAAAACAAACAAGCCTTAGATTAAGTTTTTGTACTCTCCTGCTATTATATTTCAAGCTTGTGGTTGTGCACACAAATACTGAACTAATTTGCATCTGGCCCTGCTTCAAGGACTAGAATGACATGACAAGATTAGTGACCCCTAAAATTTGTCAATTAACTGCCCTTTCAACTCTTCAATGGTCAAGTAACACGCTAACATTTAGTAGAATTTAGTAGAGTATTTGATAAATGAAAGCAAAAACAACACCCTGACGACCCACTAGTCCACTTGCCACTATTTAGCTACAGAGAACATCTCGTTAGACGTCAGCTGCACCATTGGTCATTATCAATAACATTTCTAATTGGTTGAAATTTTACAGTAGTCTGCAATGACAGCATTGGTGAATCATCCTTGATGGTAGTATTGATCATTTTTTTCAAGTTAACTGGTATGAAGTATGGTCCCGATCTTTATGGCGTAGGATCACGAATGGATAACCGATCTCAAAAGAGATTAAGATAACTAGCTGTAAGCCACCAAGATAATAATGCAACATGTCGATCGTACTCGAACCAACCATCGTCTCGATTATGGCTACCTAAATCAAGGGTTCGCATACTCTAAGTTGTCAATCAACACAGCCTATAATCAATCGAAAAAACCCTTAAAGACAGTAGGAGCACCAATTAGGAGACGTCGAACGTCTGCTTCTATAATCCCATAAGAAAACCACAAGAGCAAAGGTGTAGAGTGTCGACGGGTGGTCGGACAATCCTCCTCGGGGGTAGTCCGAGGGGGTGATTTGTGATGGCAGGGAAGCGCTGCACTCAAGACCCAATGGTTGCACAGCTCGTATGAATAGAACTGGTCAGAGGTGACTCGAGGTTTTAGAGTGGTTCAGCCCCCCTGATAGGGTAATAGGCCTACGTCCACTGGGTTTTGATGGAGTGTTTACTAGTCGGGAATAGAGTTTACAGTGTCGGATTACACGAGCTAGGGCTCAGAGAGTAGTGAAGTGTGTGTTACAACTTGAAGAAGCCGTCCTTGCTTGAAGAAGCCTCTTTTCTTCTAAGAGTCGTCGTAAAAGCGTCCGTTCTAAGGCGAACGTCCTGCCATTTATACCCCTGTTAGGTGCAACCTATTGTACAACAGCTAGACGTCTACGGGGCAGCACGCCGATAGGACATGGCACGCCCAGATGGGACGCGGCGTGCCGCCAACTCCCTACCTACCCTCTGCGCTGACGCCGCCCGACGGGGTGATCTTCTGACGCGCCCGGATTACCTCCTGTCCGCTTTCAGTCCAGTCGCATTTAATACGTTCCTACCCCTTTCGGCCGAGTTTGACTCCTGTTGACGCGCGCGTGCGTGTGGTGGGTCCCCCGCCTGGCGTTGCGCCCAGGGGTGGGCCGCGCAGCCACCTGCCCGCGCGCCACGTGGCCAAGAAACGGCCACGTGGCCCACCCGGGGGGGCTATCCCCCACATAGAGAAATCTCTTTAGATTTATTATCACACAGCTAAACAAAAGTATTCCTCTTTTTATATCTCAAAAGTCTGCTCATAAAATAAAAAAAGTGATATTTATATTAAGAACAACCCTCCTAGCTGGGTTTGAAATAACCCTTGAGTTCCTTGAAATATTGATAGTTCAAAGGTCTCTGGCAAAAATTCTTAAGAAGCCTCACATAGCCTTTTTAGCTTCTATATAGCATTCACTAAAATAGCAATAACTTTTTATTGAAAAGTAAAAAAGATGAAATGTTTTTTAGAGGTGAAAATTTACTTGATTATCTTTTCCACCATATGTATTATGGCTATTGAATCATAATAGGTTGGATTGTACGTCATTTAGAAGTTGGAATACTTGTCAGCAGACAATAGAATCCAAAATTAGCATGGTGTCAACGGTCATAGTCTTCACGCAATCCATCATCAACTTGATCATCGAAGTAATTGTTTGTGTCTAGGGCCTCCTCTTTACATATAAACCTAAGCTAAGCAAGAGCGAAGTACGGAATTTATATAGTATATAATTTTCATCAATATTAAAATATATGTCAGCTAAGAACAAACTTACCTCTTGTTCTAACTTCTTTGTTCGGCTCCGTGTAATCGGTCCTTTAAATGGTGTAAACGGTTCTTGCTCTATCTTAGCTTGTTTCTGAGTGTATATAACCCGATGCTGGTTTACACGACGATGAAGTTGGTTTACTTGGCTGATCCATATCATTAAAATAAAGCCACTTGCAGGGAAAGGTAGGATCTGAACGAAATCTTTCATGTCACATTTTGATGGTCATTTCAGTATGCTCAGATTAAGTCTTCAGTATATAAAAATTCATCCATTACTTATTTAGAGAAGAACACACACCTTACATTGCTAGGGGCTAATCTGCTGTTGTAATTATGCACTCTTGATGTTGGTTTGCACTTTGCAATAGTAAACGAAACCTAACTATATATACAACTAAACGGAACTTTGAAGTTTAATTTTCACATTCTTTTCTGCAGTTATCACTGAGATAGCTTCTGCATGTACAACATAACAACAGCAACACTAGTTACACTACTACTATTACTACCAGAATTGCTTCGATTTTTTAAAAACAACAACTACTATTCCTCCGTGAGAGCTGCAAAATCATACGGGTTCTAGACATGTCCCATATCTTTTTCGTGTCGCTCTGATTTTTCTCCTCTGCTCATTCAAGCTGGTTAATCTGTATTTCTAATTGCCATCTCATTCTTGCCCGCTTGGTTAGTTATGACTTTTAGTCGGTTAGAAAATAAGTTATCATCTAGTATCTTTATAATGAAAAATAGTTTTAGAATAAAATTTTTATATTTTTATTCCTAACGGTGCTAATGTCAAAACTGACAAAAAACTCAAGTACAATTCTAAAATTAGCTTGTAAAATTCAGTTTTTTTTCACAGCCTTTTAAGTTGAAAGTCATCTAAGCAGCCCCTCTGTCGGTCTATCTATGACGTCACACAGTTGTCTTTTTCCTCGCGAGCTTGCATGCCGTTCCTGTCCCTATCTGTCTCCGCGACGCGAGTTCGTTGACCTTTGGCAAGATCGATATATACAACGTAACGTATGCGCATATATGAGTCGATCGAGATGGTTCAATTCAATTATTACGTATATGTTCGATTTAATCGAGAGAGAAAAATCAAGCCTGCATGCAGGAAGCGACCTGATCGGCTTGGCACGTCGCTCTCTCGATCGATCGTTGAGCATACTGTCCCTGTCGACAATGGCTGCCAATCCTCTTCTATTCCTCTTCAGAAAAGGAATCGGACAAAAGAGAGATCAATATGATGGAGGTTGACGATCGACGACTAGCTACATGCAATCTAGGATGAATTGGTTTAATTCTGCATGCAGGTGCACTGCACTGTTAGCGTGTTCACTGTTCATTAAGTACAATCGACGCTGATACGAGGCTACTTATAAGGAGAATTTTATGATGTCTTTAAAATTTATGGACTGTTCAATCTGTACGATCTAACGGTTTAGATTTGAACTCGGTGACTATTATCTCCTAGAGGTAATAGGTTAGGTCATATAATTTTTCTTTAATACGTGCGGATCCATATACATGTAATAATTAATTTTTTTCTAAATGTACGTAGAAAAAATTTGTATATTAACAGATTAATTATTACATGTACTAGAAAAAAATCCCGATTTATGGTAGTGTATATCCTTGTGCTGTGAACCTGTGATGCCTCGGATCATATGGAACCGCCGAGATGCATGAGACGCCGATTTTTCTAGATAAGGGGTGCGGATGTATAATATTTCTGTAGCTGGCTGGCTCGTGTACGCTCACCAGAATATACCAGTCCAACGCACACACATGCACACATGCATTAGAAGATAAAATAAAATGCGTAGTGCTACAGTGTCTGCAAATGCAAATAAATTATTTCTGCTATAGTCTTGATCTGAACCGTTAATTTTAGTTCTAACTAAGCAAATAATACAACACAATACTGTAGCACCTTAAATTAGCAGTATAAAATGCAGAGGATCCATGTGCATGACAAGAGTTATACGGAGGCTAGTAATTTTGGCTGACACGTGAGCTACTAATAAGAACCGTTTCAATCTATTGTTTATTTGTTTATATATAGATGGGGTACGTCTTACCGTCTTTTATTTAGACATCAATCACAAACACTATTATAATGAATATTTTCTTTAAAATAAATTTATATCTAATCACCCATCTTCTATCTCTTTTTTCTTTAATTATCTTCCACTATCATAGAAACATTCTTTAGTAACTAAGTTTTACTGACAGATAAAAGATACGCGTCATTAATAAACTTTTAGTAATGGATTGTCTTATACCCGTCAATAAAATTCTATTATTAGTGACAGATAGTAATGTGGTCCGTCACTAAAGGGGTGCAGAGCTGGTTTCCTTGGATATCGCGTAGAGCTAGTTTCTTGCGTAATACATTATTTCTCTCATACTTTAATAAATAATTTGTCACATTAGATTTTGACTAACATGATAACGTAATGGTAACGTAATTAATATAAAAAAATCATCCCAGCATGATTGGGAGTGATTAATCTATCCGCCGTGTACGTGTTAGTACTTCTATAGCCGTAACAAGGAGAGCGCAGCTATTTCTCGAGGAATGTGTCTTCTAGTGTGTGTAGTATATATATGTGTGTGTTAGCCTTATAACGAAGAATTGAGCCTCGGTAATTAATTTCTTACAACGGCGTAGCGCCGAGAGATTAAAGATACATTAAGCAGATCTAGTATGTATGTTAGCCTTTTAATGAGAATTGAAAATGCTAACTAGTTTTGCTAATGACGCCAATAATTATTGGCAAGTTGAATCATTAATTAATGGCCTTCAAGCCCCACGTATCACTTTCAGATTATGACTTGGTTGGTTGGTCAATAATTTGTGACAGTTTGCATGCGCAATGTAGGTAACGATCAGCTAGGTCAACTTGACGAAGGATTTGTATATGCATGTGTCATGTGTCATGACGAATAAGGTAAGCACGAAGGGACCATTATTTATAGGCAAAACTCTAATAAGAAAATATAAAAGTAACCTCTATATATAACCTATTGTATCGGTATTATTCGTAAAGTTGTGTAAGGGTTGCATAGTAATATACCATATAAATGTATAAGCACTTATTATATGGCCAAGAAAGTCTACAGATAGATATTTTTCTAGCTTTTGAGGTTTCTAAACATAAATACCCATCTTATTGAAAGGGACGAAAACTATTGGTTTTAGCCTTTAGCCTTTTGCTTCAGAAGCCTTAATGCTTCAGTCTTGGTTCAGAGCCTTGACATTCTAGATACACTTATGCTAAGACACTTCGGTGGAAAGTAACTTCGAGATTTTTGAAGACTCCCTTTAGAATCTTCGTTACCGTCGGAGTGACATGATGACTATATTTCCCTAACAAGATTCATATAGCTCCTTTAAATATCACAAAAGTTATGGTTTGGTCCTAAACTATGAAACCCAACAAACAGTACCCCGATTTACGAATTTTCGCCAGGTGGCTTTTGCCACTTTGGTGCAAATGTATGTGTGTGCCTCTCTCTAGCTATATATATTACAGTAATTTTAGAAGAGGATTAACAGGCAAAAGGAAACGGGGAAACCTTCAAACCACATCAAGGATTAAATCGATATGGTTTTCAAAAATAAAGGTTTCAACGTGTTATTATCTGCCAAGTCTCTCGGTTGAAACTAAAAAACCTTAACTTGTACAATAGCCAAGGGGCCACATGTTCTTTGAACAGATATATCACATATGCCCCTGCAAGTCAGGCCGGTGCATTATATTGTTCCAACTAAAATAATCTAAGGGACCACGAGATCAGCACGATACCAAACAAACACGCTGATGCATATATTTCATCAGCAATTATTTGTTCTGAACTTCTGATCCTTACATTAACAAAAAAAAAGAGAGAGAAAGAGAAGAAAATGAATAGCTAAGATCAGCATCTGCCCTCGAGATTCGAGTTCACTTGCTCCTGTTCAGAGCATCTGCTGCTCGCCACACTGCTAATCTGGAGGCCATGCTTATCATATAATTTGCTTAAAAAATGTGAGATGGATTGGTACTTGGCTAACCGGCTGTGGCCACAGAGCCACATGGCGTTAGGCCTGAGCATTCGGATTTGATTTCGATCCGAATATTTCGGTCAAAAATCGGTTTAGAAACCAAAATAAGCAGCATATCAGCACATATTTAGCAACATAAACACACAAGTATACCAGGCATGATGTGACAAGAGTCACAGAACAACAATATAAATCCGGTACATGAACATCACCGTTTAGTGTCACAATAACTCAATAACTCACAAATGATAAAATGAATGCAGCAATTTGCATTATTTAAGTTCAGGTAGGTTTACAATTTTACATATCTGATACCTCTTGTCCTTCCCTTGGGGCTAGTACTCCAACTGAAACAGAAATAGGTAAACTTTCAGCATTATCTCCTTCAATTGTAGCTCTTCCTGGAACAGAATCTCTAGGGACCAGTAGTTTAACTGCATTTGATCGCATTAGGCATGGAATTAAGGTCTCCAAACCAAGAAAAATCTAGTTGGATAAAGTCAGGGACGTAGCTAGAAGTACTAAAGGAACCATCCTGATCATGTGCTTAGAGCAACCACAATAACACAATGTGCTCTTAAAGTCTTTAGTTCACATGCATTATAATATTCTTTACAGGCTCGCTGAAACATTGTGTAACTAATATATAACTAAGAAATAACAAAAGTTATCCATAGAACCATTGCTGCTAGGTAGCCATTGTAGCCACACGCCCACACCACTCCCTGTCTTCAAAACCTAACACCTTTGCCTTCAGAACTCACACCTCTGCTTTCACACTTGCTAGAACAAAAGCAGTTGCAATAGAACCCTCCACAAGAAATATTTCAAACTTCGTGAATCAACTCACCAAGTCAATATTCTAAGACTAGTAGCCAAATCTCACCTTCTACACCCCAATCTCAGCTACCCTTTACAACACCCAATTTTCTATAGAACTTAAATTCTGTTGGATCTCCAAGAATCCATGCACTATATGGCCAATCTCCTCCCATATTTCAAGGCATTCAACAGCAAGAGAGTTGCCTGTAACCTACTCCTTCTCTAACTATGCAATTTGGAGCTGCAGCTAAGAGATCACTGGGTATGCTGCAATTTGGCTCTTTGTGTAGAGTTGCAACCAACACTTCTTCTCATGGATCCGAGTCTAGTTCTTCATACTCTATACAACAACAGAAACAATCGATTAATATTGAAGAGTCAAGCACTAGCATTGAAGAAGAACCAAAGAGGCATACACGCATCAATTGGACCAAAGTTATTGGTTACAGCTAGCACTCCACTGATTCCATAATAGACAACGATAGGAAATCAGAGTATTATTGAATTGAAAAGTTATAGTTGACGAGTTCAACAATAATATACCAACAAGCAGGCACAAGAGATCAGCCAAGCAACTCTACGAAATACCATCAAGATAGTAATATAACTAGTAAGGACAATTCCAATCTATAAGTGTCTATAGATAGTGTCTTACTCTTTCTTTATTTTAAAATCACTTATTAAACATCACTTATAGACACTATTTTCTAAATGAATAGTTTCTTCAAAATAAATTTGTACCCAATCATCTATCTTTTCTCTCCTAATCCTATTCTTTGCTTACTCGGATACCGAGTAAAACTGATTTCTTACATGAAATACACTTTATTTTTCTCACCTTAATAAATCATTTATCACATTATATTTTAGCTGATATAACAATATAATTGAGAAAATTTATAATTTGTCACTCTCAACATGATCTATTTAATTATGATGTCACTCCAAGATAATGACAAGTTGGATCATTTAGATTAATAATATGGGGATTAGGATGACAAAAAAGCAAATACACTTATTGGTGATGATAAATTATCAAATCTCTCTAGTATAATTAATGCTAATAAATTGTTGCAGTCAGCAGGATTAAAACCGTCTTAACGAACCAAGCTAAATCCGTTACAGAAAAGTTTATTTACCTGTGGAGAACGACGCGGTTAGAAGTATATCTGGTCCGCGAAAACATCGAGGGAGAGAGTGAATCTGTTGCTTCCCTCTCCCACCAGTCCACCACCACCCGATATATTCTCCGCCGTCCGCAGCCCACACCTTCCTGCCAATTTCCCCCTTCTCCACACACCCACACCCGTCCCGTCTACGCCTCTCCCCGCCACTCCACCTCTTATCAGCCTGCTCTCCTCGTTTTTCTTGGCCCTGCCGGCGAGCCGCAATCCGAACAGAGTAAGCAGCAGCAGCGAAAAATCAAGGCGAACTAACCATCTCCCTCTTCCCCTCTGGTTCGCGTTCTGTAGGTGTACGCGCATGCAAGGCTCGCCTGATCCTTTTCGCTTGCTGATTCTTGATCCATGTTGTGTGCAGGTTCATCCAAGAACTGGCCTTTTGAGGGGGGTAAAGATTTGATCTTTCGTGGCTGGGTTGGGTTTCAGGGATGGGGGGAGAGGGAGGGCTGCCTCAACTGGCCCGATTCCCGTCGCTCTGAACTTGATGGATGCATCTGTAAGTATTACTCGTGTTTCTTCTGATTGTTTTCCTTGGTGTTTTCTTTCTTCTCATGTGTGCCTGTTTGGATGCGTAGGTGAACGCCAAGAAGGTTAGTTTCTGTGGGAGCACTGGCCATAGTCGCTGCGGTGAATTCCATCGACCTGCCTCGTCCTGTCGTATGCGGGATCACTCCTTGAACAGAAGCAACCCCTTCTTACTTCAGGTTGTTGGTCTTGGTCTAATCTGTCACTAATTTTATGTTTCCTTTTGTGTTCCTTTTCTTGATGATGTTCTTTTTTATTTTGGTGTTGGGAGAGAAGGAAATTTTAAGAGTAGACCTTGTTGAACTTGCTGGCGTCTGGGTTGTGGTCTTCTCAGTTTTAAAGAACTTTGCAAACTGTGCCTTATCGTCTTTTATAAAAGAAAGAAAAATTCTGACAAAGATGAAATGATGCCCTCTATATTTGGTAATAAGGTTCAGTTTTTGCATGCTCCCTATGCCAGAAATGCTTGCACGGAGAGAGTAAGAGTAATTCAGTTCAGATGGAGCTTACACTCTTATAAATAGTAATTGATGGGATTGAAAAATAGTAGGAGTCAACACCAATTCAAAATGTCAAACTACTGGGGTGTCTCATTGATTCCTTCCCCCTTAAATTTTGGATGGAAGGATAGTCAAATAGATTTACCCATAACAGTACAAAGGACTAATAGTGCGAATAGAGGGTGGGGTGCCCAATCTTCCATCAGGTAGAGGATAAACGACGATTTGTGGAGAAGAAACACACGTGATCTGGCTTTCGATCAGTGAGATCGAGACCCTGTAATCGCAACACCTCTTCTCCTCTGGTTATCAACCAAGCACAGCCTGATTGACCTCACCACGAAGGCTAATCCCTGCCTGTGAATCGAAGAACACAAGCAAGAACGCAGAAAACGCAATTGAATCTGCAAGTTGGGGTTTACAAACCAGCGTGGCAGCGGCTGTTCATACGCTCAAATGCAAACCCCTTGGAGTAGCAACCTTGTTATCCACTAAGATTCGAGTAGCAACCTCATCATGCCTATCAATTACCACTCTTCTACACAACCTTGGAGTAGCAAGCTAGAATTATACTACTTGGAAAGTCAAATCAGCCAATTCTAACTTTACCCCTTAACAGATTCTTCTAACCTATACTAACAGGCTGGTATAATCGAATCTGATCCATTGGATCAAAACTAATGGATGGCCCTTATCCATCTTATGGTACTTGTCGGGGGAATAGAACCAGGTATATCACGACTGCCACATGACATATCCCCTTATCAATGAGTATGGTATACAAGGAAGACAAGACTTCTACCATGTATTGTACTATGGAATGTTTCCTACTCATAATCCGATTAGGATTCCTACTATCAGATGAATCCCTACCTCTAGAGTATATAAGAGGACAGGGGGCTCCCTTAGAAATCATCAGAATATCTCTCAACAATCCCACAAGAGATGACAATATAGAGAGGATACGCCAAACCCCTCGGTGACCTCTAATCAACTAGTCTAGATCCATATTCATCATTGTAATAGGATTAGGCATATCTATGTATTCTTACAATATAGTAAAAAGACCTCCAAATAGGACACAGGACACCTCACATTGAGGGCCTAAACCTGTATAAATCCTTGTCCCGTTGTGTGTGCCTTGCTTATTGTCTGATCATCTAAGATCCGCTGGTTAAAACACTAACAATGCTAATAAAGAAAACCTAGAATTTTGTTGAAAATTTTCTGTGGCAGAGGTTTACGATGTTGATGCTCTATAGTTCAACTATTTGTGCTTAGACCGTACTTGGCTAATGCTTTGGGTTAATATTGCAGGTCTGGTTTGTGTTTCCATTTAAGTATAAAAAACCTGTATTTGGCATGGGTTTTAACTAGCGTTGGAACCTTTAAAGCAAAATTTGGCAGCAATATACATTAATTGGTGTTATACTTCTATTGAAAAAGATGGTGGATGGACTGTTTTTTAAGAACTCCAATGATCACAGCATCAGCTCTGAGGAAGAAGAAGTGCTTGTCAGGAGCTGTAGCAATCTCAACGTCAGCTTTGGATATCACTGTAATTCTTATCCGAGTTTATCTCTAGACACTGATGAGTATGACATCTCTCCCAAGAAGAGTCTTGAAACTAATACCATGATGACATCAAGCAATGGCTCATTTACCTGTTTATCTGGTGCTGCAATTAGTGCCAATTTCACACTGGCAAATACAAACATTTGTAAGGGTCTTATTGGAGAAGAAATTTTACCTGAACTAGACTCTCCAAATTCTTTTAGAAAAATTGTCTCTTCTCCATCAATGTCAAGATTGGACTTGTTATCTACCTCACAAGGCAGCCCTGTATCGACTGAGAGCTCTATATTTGAAATCAGTAAAAATATTTGGAGGTCCAGTGCTCCAACGACTGTATCATCTAATTTTCTGACGGGTACAGAGATAAAAATGGCTGGTGGAGCTGCTGGAGAGGATAGAGTCCAAGCTGTGTGCTCTGAGAAGAATGGATGGTTGATTTGTGGAATATATGATGGATTTAATGGACGAGATGCAGCTGATTTTCTGGCAGTAACTTTATATGATAATATAGTATATTACCTATATTTGTTAGAGTGCCGGATTAAACAAGAAAACAGTCTGTATGGTTCAGCAAAGCACTCTCTTAATGGTGTTAAAAGCGAGTTAACACTAGCCATGAGATTTGCAGAAAATGAAGATGTGAAATTTTCTGAGACATTTCGAGCTGGTGTGCTTAATTGCCTCACTACTGCTGTTGAGCAAGCTGAGAATGACTTTTTATGCATGGTTGAACAAGAGATGGATGATAGGCCAGATTTAGTATCAGTTGGGTCTTGTGTTCTGGTTGTGCTTCTACATGGAACAGATCTGTGCATCTTAAATCTTGGGGATAGT
>KE372779.1:504231-525329 GCA_000418225.1 Zizania latifolia | reverse complement strand
ACTAGAGGGTCAACCTTTAGTAACGGACGACAATATTTACCCGTCACTAAAGAGGGGTCTATCGGCTCACCTGTTATGGCCCTTTAGTGACGGGTCGTAATGCCACCTGTTACTAAAGGGTACTTTAGCGACGGGTGATAATTATCACCTGTCATTAATATTATGGTCATTTTGAAAAAAATAATTGTTTTTAAACTACATCTTGAATCAAAGCCAGGACTTGGCAACTAGCATATCAAACATTCCAAAGTACATCACAGACAATTCATCATAGAATACAGATAATTTATCATAGAAGATTCATAACTAAATTAATATCACATATATTAACTTCTAACTCGTTATCTCGAAGAAATTGGCTAAAATAAAGTTCCATAAGATTAACTTCTAATTTCTAGCTAACTTCTAACTTTCACTAGGGCATTCCCTAAGAGCGATATCAAGAGCTTGAATAGTGTCATGCAGAGATTCTCTCTGTCTACCCGCCATAAATTTCTTAAGGCTGTACGTGTCTAGTTTTACTATCTCTTTAATGGTCACCCTGTACTCCTTTTCCCTAAAGAAAAAAAATAGTACAATATACACAATGGTTATCAGTGCAAAAAGGAAGATAGACAGGAAGACATCATACCTTAGGTTTACACCACATACATAACAGCCTTAATTGCACCATTGTTGATGTTGAAATGGAAGGCGCATACAATGCCCACTTCTAAGCATTATCTCGAAGAAATTGGCTAAAACCAGTATTTAGTTATCACCGTCCATCCGTGGATTTATGCATCGCAATTGGGATTGCCTCAGTATCTGCTGCTGCTACTTGAATCTCGGTGGTCTGCTGGTATGGTGAGGTGTGATATACTTCTCACAATACTGTTTTGAAAAGTACTATTACAATAAAATTTGAACAAAGCTAGTTAGACAAGGCCAAGTGCATATATATAGATGTTTGCTTTTCTGACTTGTGAAAAGAGCTTACCACCGACTTCTTGTTGATGATCGAGTTATTTATTGTGCAGACATATAACTGGGTCATAGAGGATAAATCTGTCGAGATGTCTTACAGGAGAGCCTTTCTTGCTGAAGTTATATCTGTATGATTTTTGAAATAACAGATGTCTTTCAGTTGGTCCATTTGGTCGGTGTCGACTGTTGGGTTATGAGGAGGCTACGCTAGCACTAAATTCAAAATTTTTATCTCGTTCGCTTAGGAATCATGCTTGTAATGAGATCATAGATCGTTACCTCTAGCCATGAGACGTGCTAGAACAGCGGAAGTAGAGTTGATGAAGCCCGTCCTCGATCGGCTCCGCTCAGCTCCGTCCGTTCATCGACGATGAAGATGATGTAGTCCGGCGATCTCCACGGGAGAAGATCAGCACCACAGTAGCAGCAGTGACTCTATGGTATCCACACGTACAGGGACGAGATCACCACACGCCGGTATGCTAGTACCATGTGAGAGATTAGGAGAGAGACGGCCACAATCGGTGTAGCCAGGAGAGGTGGTGGCGGCTAGGGTTAGGTCAAAGCAACAATAAGCAGCAGCCTTTTCATTCTATGCCCTCCTCTCCTTATATAGTGCTCTCTCATGGGCCTTTAATCAGTACTAAAGCCCAATAGATCTAATCTGTTCGTCTAGACCTAGAACTTCTGGTTCAACCAGAACTTTCGAAAACAACATTCTGTATCGAATTTATTTCGACCCGGAACTTCTGGGTCACACCCGGAACTTCTGGTTCGTCAAGAATACACTTTTCAGACAGGCCCGGAACTTCAGGTTCCTCCAGAAACCGAAACTGGGGCTGGCCCAGAACTTCCGGTCGAACCAGAACTTCCGGATGCTCCAGAACCCGGAACTTCCGGCCTAAAGCCAGAACTTCCGGTTCCCCCAGAATTCACTTGGGCATATTTCCATTGATCTCCCACTTGCACAAGGGTCAATTCTTGCAAGTTTCGAATCCCATCCCCTTAAGCGTGTGACCCGACAGGTTCATATGCAAACGGCCGCTACCCGAAAACCTTTTCCGGATCGCTGATCAATTACGGTACCTAGCAGCACATATTGACCACCAAAAGCATATAAAACCAAAATCATATTTTCTGAACCTTCATATACTCACGCACCAATCTCTTTACCACACGACATCAGTCAAGCTCAAGGCGAGATTCGTGCCACCCTTATGATAGCTCGACACTTCACTCGATCAAGTAGTGGATTAATCACGATCAACTCTTTGATCATAGTGGCATAGCCATGCACTTTTCCAATCTAACTATCTTGAGGGGCCTAGAGACGTCTCTCCCGTTATTTAGGAGTGGTAAATTCTATTTAGACCACTCACATCCCACGACATGCTTTATAACATATCCGAAAGCAACCTTTATAACTACCCAGTTACGGAATATCATTTGGAAGCCCCTAAGTCTATTACTACGCATACGCATTCTAGAATCAATGACGATCTCAGGTCTAAGGATTCTACAGGTACACCATTTGAGATGACAACTTATGATACATTAAAAATAACAATCCTAGCAGTATCTCAAAATGGGTCTATCCAACTCCATGTTCACTAACATGAGTCCATATCATTGATTTAACATCTCCATGTCTATGATCTATGAAACATGATCATCAATCAGACAGATGTGCTAATCTATAAATTATCACTGTCCCACATGACGATATGAGATTAGGGATCATTTAGAATAACATCGTGATAATACAAAGAGTTTCATAAACAAGTCACATACTTGCTGGTCAATGTAAAAAACATTTATTCAAGGAACAAGATAACCAATTATTCAAAGTATATTAGCATAGATAAGACCCCTTCTCTCACATACACTAGACTCACTCACATAAGTATCTAATACCCATAAAGCTCAAGTACGCCTCATGCCCGGGCTACGAGAGAGGTTTCATCAACGGATCGGCAACGTTTGAATACGTGTGCACCTTGCATATCTTTACATCACATCTATCTATAATCTCTCGGATGAGGTGATAGCGCCGTAGTATGTGCTTGGACTTCTGGTGCGACCTAGGCTCCTTGGCTTGCGCAATGGCATCACTATTATCATAATAGAGGCCCACTAGACTGAACGCACTAGGGACAACACTCAGCTCAGAAACAAACTTTCTGAAGCAAACAACCTCCTTCGCAGCTTCAGAAGTTGCAATGTACTCGGCCTCCGTTGTTGAATCTGTAGCCGTTTCTTGCATGGAACTTTTCCAACTCACTGCGCCTCTATTGAGGCAAAACACAAATCCAGACTGCGATCACGAATCGTCCTTGTTGGTTTGGAAGCTAGCGTCGGTGTAACCATTTATAACGAGCTCCTCCTTACCTCCAAAGACTAGGAACATATCCTCAGTTCTTCTCAAGTACTTAAGGATACTCTTTACTATCGCCTAGTGACTTTCACCCGAGTTTGATTGGCATCTGCTCGTAACACTTAGAGCATAAGAAACATCTGGAAGTGTACAAAGCATGGCATACATGATGGACCCGATTACAGAGGCATACGGGATCACACTCATCTTCTCCAGTTCATCAGGTGTCGAAGGACACTGACTCTTGCTGAGAGTAATACCATGTGACATTGGCAGAAAGCCTTTCTTGGAATTCTGCATATTGAACCGTTTCAATACCTTGTCAATATACATGCTTTGATTTAATCCAATTAGCCTTCTCGATGTATCTCTATAGATCTTTATGCCCAATATATATGCTGCCTCTCCAAGATCTTTCATTGAGAAACTTTTTCGCAATGAAGATTTAATAGCATCAAGCATTGGAATATTATTTCCGATCAATAATATGTCATCTACATATAAGACCAGAAATGCAAGTGCGCTCTCACTAGCCTTTTTATAAACACAAGGCTCTTCTTCATTCTTGATGAAACCAAACCCTTTGATCACTTCATCAAAACAAAGATTCTAACTCCGAGAAGCTTGCTTCAGCCCATAAATGAACCTTTGCAGCTTATAAATTTTTCCAGCATTCTCTGGATCGTTAAGACCTTCAGGCTGTGTCATGTACACATCCTCACTTAGGTTTTCATTAAGGAAAGCTGTCTTGACATCCATTTACCATATCTTATAATCATAATATGCGGCAATTGCTGGGATGATCCGGATAGACTTTAGCATTGCGACGGGCAAAAATGTTTCATCATAATCAACACCTTGAATCTGCCTGAAACCTTTCGTCACCAATCGTGTCTTATAGATGTGAACATTTTTATCAACGTCTACCTTTTTCTTAAAAATCAATTTACACTCAATAGTTTTTACATCATCAGGTGGATCGACCAAGTTCCAAACTTGATTATCTCGCATGGATTCTAACTTGGATCTTATGGCTCTAAGCCATTTCTCAGAGTCTGGTCTCATCACCGCTTCTGAATAGGTCTTAGGTCCACCATTGTCCAACAATAATATGTCACGCTGCCAGTAGTAAAAAATGCAAACCGCTCAGGCGCATGGCTCAACCTCTTGCATATCGAGTTGCGGTTCGGTAGGAGCTGAAACACTTTCTAGTGGTTCTTGAACCTCTTCGATTCACACCGTACTCCCACTAACCCCTTTCGAGAGAAACTCTCTCTTCTCAAGAAAGACACCATTCCGGGCGACAAACACTTTGCCCTCTTCCCGGTTATAAAAGTAATATCCATTGGTTTTCCTAAGATACTCGACAAAGAAGCATTTATCAGATTTGGGAATGAGCTTATCAGACGTCAAATGTTTTACATAGGCCTCACAACCCCATATCTTTAGAAAAAGACAACCCAGAACGCTTCCCAGTCCATATCTCATATAGCGTCCTCTCTACAGATTTAGATGGAACCCTGTTTAAGGTGAAAGCAGTAGTTTCTAGAGCAAATTCTCAGAAGGACAATGGAATATCAGATTGACTCATCATTGACTAGACCATGTCTAACAAAGTTTGGTTCCTCCACTCGGACACCCCATTCCATTGAGGCGTGCCTGGTGGAGTTAGCTACGGAATAATTCCGCACAGCTTTAGATGATCAATAAACTTATCGCTCAAATATTCACCTTATGATCCGATCGCAGAAATATAATTATCTTGCCTGTACGATTTTGTACCTTATTCTGGAACTCCTTAAACTTTTCAAAGGATTCTGACTTATGTCTCATTAAGTAGATGTAACCAAATCTACTAAAGTCATCGATAAAAGTAATGATGTACTAAAAACCACCTCTGGCCGTAGAACTCATTGGTCCACATATATCAGTATGTACAATGGCTAACAATTCATTTGCCCTCTCACTTTGACCAGTGAAAGACGTCTTAGTCATTTTCCCAAGTAAACAAGACTCACATGTGTCAAACGTTTCGAAATCAAATGACTTCAAAAGCCCATCTCTATGGAGTTTCTGTATGCGCTTCTCATTTATATGACCTAATCGATAATGCCAAATATAGGTGTGATTCAAATCATTAAGCCGATGCCTTTTCATATTAATGTTATAAACATGCGTATCCTCAAGATTCAGAATATATAAGCCATTCAACAATAGACAAACACCATAGAGCATATCATCTGAAAATATCGAACAACACCTGTTCTTTATTACGAATTCAAAACCATCTTTCTCTAAACATGATGAAGAGATAATGTTTCTGCCCAAGGCAGAAACGAAATAACAATTATTCAATTCCAAAACTAATCCTGAGGGTAGCGATAAAGAATAAACGCCGACGGCCAACGCAGCAACTTTTGCACCATTATCGACGAGGACATCCAATTCATCTCTTGCACACTTCTTAGTCCTTTTCAGTCCCTGCAATGATTTGCAAGTATGAATCATTGATCCGTTATCAAATACCCACGAATCACTTGGATGAGTAGCAAGATTAATTTCAATAACATTTATACCTAAAGTAGAAGTCAGACTTCCCTTCTTTTTCTTGAGTTCTTCTAAGTACAACTTGCAATTCCTCCACCAATGACCAGTCTTATGGCAGTAGTGGCAAGTGTCAGAAGTAGCAGGGCCAGTCTTGGACTTTCCAGCTAGTTTAGACTTAGAGCTCGAGATCACATCTGAAGCTTTAGCCTTTCTCTTGCTTTTTCTCTTCTTGCTATCCTCTTGAACCAGCATCATATGATTAGAATTTTTTTTAAAGCTATCCTCGGTAGTCTTTAGCATCCCATGTAATTTAGCTATGCTTTTCACCATGCTGTTCATATGAAAATTCAAAATGAATGGCTCAAAGCTCACCGGGAGCGATTAGAGAATCACATCCGTGGCCAACTCTTGGTAAAGGGGAAAACCAAGTTTTTTCAGGCTCTCTATGTAACCAATCATCTTGATCATATGAGAACTGACTGGGCTGCCTTCCATCAACCTGCACGCAAACATTGAGACGTTATATCTCTCAGTCCGTGCTTGGTTCTCAAACATACCTTTGAGTCCCACGATCATATCGTAGGCATCCCTGTCCTCATATTGCTTCTGAAGCTCAGAGGACATACAAGCAAGCATGAGATAGCTGACATCAATTGAATCGTTGGCGTGCTTTTCATAAGCGCGCCGATCTGCAGCAAATGCATCATCTTCTAGTTCATCAGGATGGGACTCCTCTAGAACATATTCATTTTTCTCTTATTTGAGAACAATTCTCAAGTTTCTATACCAGTCAATAAAGTTTGTTCCAGAAATCTTTTCCTTTTCAAGAATTGATCACAGATTAAAAATAGAAGTGTTCTTCGCAGTAGGTGCCATGATCTACAATAAAAATGCAAGGTTTAGTGCTATGCTATGTGAATCTTCTATCAAATAAAAGATGCTTCACTACATGACATACTATCGTTTTCCCTCTTACGACATGTAGTGGGACAAGATCCATATTCAACTAACTCCTAGTGAGTTTTGGCATCACTGCTAGAAGATTAGTGACATAGGTAAGCAACACTTTGCTAATCACATCCCTATGTGACTCTTTTTTGTTGGGGTGGCATCCAATGCCTCGACGCCCAACTCCATGCCCCAAAGCCCAAAACTGTTTTGATAGCTTTGTTAAGCAAACCAATACTATGCATGTGGTTGTCCGACATCCACCCTAACTGGTCAAGATAAAAGATGACACCCTGTTTTGCTAGACCCACCATACAATGATCAAAACCTTAGTAGGTGCAGCTATTAGAAAGAGCATCAAAGTATGATAGGAATATAAGTAAATATCATAGACAATCATATTAACTGTGACATAGTATGACCCTTCTCGCATGGTGATTTCTATCTCCAGGGTTCTTGTCCTTCGGGTCATCACGCTTCAGGCCTCCATGAACTTGTATCAGTCTATTACATCTAATAGCACTATACTAATTACATGAGCAAAAGTATCGCATGTCGACGCGCAGGTCGTACAAAATTTAAACAGCCTTGGGCTACAATTACACACAGGCCATGAAAATTACATGCATGCATCATATACATCACAAGGCCATACCAGTCACAACATTCTCTGTAAAAACAAGTTAGGCGTAGAATCTACACGTGACTAAAAACTGGATCCGGAACTTTCGGCTCAAAGGCCCGGAACTTTCGGTCGAAGGGCCCGGAACTTCCGGTCGAAGGGCCCGGAACTTCTAACTCAGGGCCCAAAACTTTCGGCTCCAAAATCAACCTTCTGTGTCGAATTTATTTTGGCTTGGAAGTTTCGAGTAAAACCCAGAACTTACGAAAATAACCTTCTGTACGAAGTTTATTTCAGTGCGGAACTTCCGGGTCACACCTGGAATTTTCGAAAATCCAACGCAAAAACAATAGATCCAATCTATTTCCATCACATATCGCCATATGTGATTGATCCAGATCGAACACTACACACGTAGGCTCTGATACCACTGTTAGGTTATGAGGAGGCTACGTTAGCACTAAATTCATAGGAACCATGCGTGTAATAAGATCATAGATCGTTACCTCTAGCCACGAGACACGCTAGGGCAGCGGAAGTAGAGTTGATGAAGCGCGTCCTCGATCGGCAACGTTCAGCTCCGTCCGTTCGTAGGCGATGAAGACGACGTAGTCCGGTGATCTCCACGGAAGAAGATCAGCACCGCAGTAGCAGCAGTGCCTCTACGGTATCTATATGTATAGGGACAATATCACCTC
This sequence comes from Zizania latifolia, assembly GCA_000418225.1. Lineage (NCBI taxonomy): Eukaryota > Viridiplantae > Streptophyta > Magnoliopsida > Poales > Poaceae > Zizania > Zizania latifolia. The sequence continues at coordinate 517,174 of KE372779.1, read as the reverse complement.
ACGCTTATATGCTAGTACCACGCGGGAGATTAGGGGAGAGACGGCCACAATCGGTGTAGCCAGGAGAGGTGGCGGCGGCTAGGGTTAGGTCGAAGCAACAACCAACAGCAGCCTTTTCGTCCTAGCCTCTTCTCTCCTTATATAGTGCCCTCTCATGCGCCTTTAATCAGTATTAAAGTCTAACAGATCTAATCTATTCGTCTGGACTCAGAACTTCCAGTCTAACCGGAACTTCCAAAAACAACATTCTGTATCGAATTTATTTTGACCCGAAACTTCTAGGTCACACTCGGAACTTCCGGTTCATCCAGAATATACTTTTCAGGCAAGCCCAGAACTTCTAGTCCAATCCAAAACTTCTGGTTCCTCTAGTGTCGGGAATATGATCCCGGGTTACCTCCCGAGTAGTTTTATGATGATAGAGTAAAGGAGGGGTCAACAGACTCAACATTAAAGACGACCAGTCAACGGTCAACTATTCTTCAGATAGCCAGTGGTCGGGAACCTGCAGGCTCCCCGAGTCCAGCACTCGGGAGGCCTTCCTGACCACAAGCACTCGGATGGTCGCCATCAAGAGCCAGGCCATCATTAAGCTCCACGTTGTAAAGTTATTATTACTGTTATCTCTTGGAGTTATTATCCACGAACTGACAATTTATCCTCATAATTGGTCATTAATGGGGCATATTAACTATAATTTGTAACCCTCGATCCCTCTCATATAAAGGGATCAGAGGGAGCCTATAAAAGGCAATGTTGGTCAAGTCGTATTCTAGACGATTTGATAGGCTTAAGGCGATTCATGCCCAAAAGCTCATTTCAACATACACACAGGATTAGGGTTAATATCCTCCAGGTGGTCTGAACCTGTCTAAAAATCCCCCCTGTCTCTTAGTTAGAGATAACCATCAAGATTCATCCATAGCACTCTCTATCATCTAATCAAATCTATACTGCGGGTACCCTCGTGGTAAACTGTCGTTTCAAACACAACGACATGCAGAAACCAAAACTGGGGCCAGCCCAAAACTTTCGGTCGAACCGGAATTTTCGGAAGCTCCAGAACCCAGAACTTCTGGCCTAAAGCCAAAACTTCCGGTTCCCCCAGAATTCTCTTGGGCATATGTCCATCATCGACCTTCGTGGCTATCTGTTTCTCCTTCTTCGCAGCATTGCTAGTACCCTCACCTGCCATTATAAAAAACTAATTTAATTACATAAAAAAATATGCATGTTAGTAAGTAATGCCAGTTTGCTATTCTTGGTGTAATAAATTATTACACGACAGGTTCAACAAGCCTCGAAGGGCTTATGATTTAGTCGAAGTGTTTAGGTCCGGTTTAGGCATCTGAATGCAGTAACACCTTACGTCCGGAAGTTTGTGTATTGCTGTAATGCCAAGTATTTCGTGATCCCCTCCTCAGCCGTAAAGAGGGGGTATTTATAGGCTTAATTCATAGAGGGTAATACATTATTTCCTTCTACTTATAATCGACTATGCCTGTAATACACAATGTAAATACATGTAGGAGTAGCATAGTAAAAGACTAAATATAGTGCTATAAAATATACGTCCCGTCTGAACGGACATATACCCCTGGTTTTGGGCTTTAGGCTCTGAAGCGGTTTATGGCCTCAGAGACGGTATTACCGAAGGCCTTGCTCTGGAAGGCTTTGGGGGCCCTGACTTTGAGGATCTACGAGGACTTCGAAGGCTTCGAGGGTGTAGACGAAGCCCTTCACCTTCGAAAGGTTGTCCAAGTATTTCTTGATGATTTCTTGAGGAGGTAGATGCATTTTGAATTTTAGCCGTACTCCAAATTTGAACACTTCGAACGTGACCTGCAAATCAAAAATATTTTCACATAGTATTTTAAGGAGCATTTAATGCGTTTGCGGACTCAATGGGATGCACACTCGAGAGCCTAAACAACGCTGGCAATGGCCAAAACTCTGAAGCCAAACCATCGTGCTACTGTTTTGGTGTAATTATTTTTACTGTGGCCCCACACATCAGTGACCGTGCAGGGTTCAAACGTGGTAAGGAATTTTTGTGCTGGGGGGTGAGCCCAGCAATTTTCACCACCTATATAAGTGTCCTTACACCCATAGATCATTTTTATGCTCTCAGGTTACAGCTCTCAGCCTTTAGCTTTCCTTAGTGCTTTAGTCTCGTCAGCCCACACACCTCGGCGCTCGAAGCCTTCTTGGTTCAAAGTCCTTGACTAGCCATTGGAGATGACGAAAAAGATGTCGTCGAAGCCTAGCCTCTGCACCACCGTAGCACCTTCATCGGTTGAAGTGCAGTCAGCTGCCACAACAGCGGTGAAGTCTCCTACAACCACCTTGAAGGCACAAAGACTGAAGGGTTTAAGTCCTCCATCGAAGGGAAATCAGGAGTGGACCTTCGAGCTGATGAAGACCTCATCTACAACGGAGTCCATGATAAAGGCCTACGAGGACAGGGTCGAGAAGCCCTACGAAGCACGCCTATTAGACGGTGAAGTGATTTCGGTGCCTCGGGACAATGAAATAGTTGTCTTCGAGGCTTTCTTTGAGGCAGGCTTTCAGATGGCCCTATGCCCTCTGCTTTGGCCTGGCCTCAAAGGTAAGCTCCCTTCGAACCATTCCTTCGAGTTGTTTCTTCGGAGCATTTTCTGCATATAACTTGTGTACATTTTATTTTTTGTAGACTTCATCGCCACCGCTGACGTGCAACAGCGAGGTGGTAATGATGAGGCCAGGGGCAACAATGCGGAGAATGACTTTGACCGAGAGCGTACGGAGAGCGACTCCGAAGAGGGGCTCTCAGAGGGTGACCCAGAAGAGGAGCACCCCGATGGAGACAATGGTGGAGATGGGCATGACGGCGTCCCACACCCCAAGACCCCATAGGACGCACATCCTTCGTTCGAGGTCAGGGACTTGGATGGCTTGGACCAGAGGGTTCCCTTCCTTCGAGCCTACCTCCCTTCGGGAGGGGTGCTAAACGGGCTCTTGGAGCCTTACCTTCGAGCCTACCAAGACATCACTCAGAGTGTACTGGTCACTACAGCAGTGGGGTACCATCATAGGGACCTATCCTCGATGGTCGAGGGGGCCCTAGCTCAGGTATAGGGTGCTTTGAACGTATTGTTTTCTTTTCCCTTAGTTTATTTTTTAACTCTTCTTATTTCTTTCGAGGGTGCTCGTTTTGATGAGGGCCACGTCAGGGTGCTTGGATGACACTAAGCTGAGACTGAGCGCACTATGCGGGACCTCTAGCAGTGCGCCTCGGTGGATGAAGAGTGGGTTGCTGAGATGGAGGGGATGCTATGGTAGGAGCGTGAAGACTGGCGGCAGGCCAAGGCCGAGGCCTAAAGGCTCCTCGAGTCGGAGGCCACCATGAAGGCCAAGGTCGAAGGCCTTAGAGCTAAGAAGGCGAAGCTCGAGGATGAGCACTCGAGGGCTGTAGCTGTGCTTGATGGGACCATCGGAAAGCTTCGAGAGACTATGGCCTATCTTGGAACTGCAAGCTAGGTTCTGACTTTTGGAGCCACCGAGCCCTTGGCCCTTCGAGTGAAGTACCTCGAGCAGGCGGCTTCTACCCTTGAGAAAACCATGGCTAGCTCTGCGGAGACCTCGGGAAGGTCACAGTTCAGAGCGTCATGCAAGCCCTTCATGACTCCGGCTGCACCCATCTTCAACAGCTGACCTCGGTGCAAAACTTTCGTTTTGGAGGACCGAGGATATTTTCCCCGACGACGGAGGTAGGCGCGGCATGGAGGGCCCTTCAAGACAAATGGAGGGATCAAGGGGGGCCTGCCTCGCAAGGGCTTGTCGACGAGGGCCGCCGTCGTGCTCAATAGCGCTCCTCGCCGGCTTCGCGGGCGCCGCCACCTCATGCACCTACCCGTCCTGAAGTGTTGATTCTAGGCCTTTTGTAAATGCTTTGCTGCAAATGTAATTGGCATCGAATACTTTAATGAAAATAGAAATATTTCATACTTGTGCCCAGAATCATTTTGTGAATTCTGAGGGTGACATCAAAGTACTCGAAGCCACCAAAGCCCTTCATCATGAATGGGTAATGTTCGTGGTAGCTAGGTCCGAAGGCCGCTCACATTTTAAACTCCCTCGAGGACCTAATGGCGAAGTATTGGCCGAAGTGGCTAATGAGCTTTTAGCTTCATTTTTTGCTAGGTCTCGATAGTGCTTATACATGAGTTGTATTGTAATTGATTCTATTGTACTTAGAGTACATTTAGCGAGGTACTTTGTACTTTGTAATTTGAGATACGTTTGAATAAATGTTTTTTTGCAACTTTTTGCATTCGAGGTGTACTTAGTACTTATTATATATTGAAGTGTAGTTCGAATGCGTGCGTACTTACTGCTCCCCCTTGCTCATGACAGGTGCGATGTTTTGGACGTGCTACAAGCATTGTTCATGCGGTAGTGCTGCGCTTCGATATGTTTATGAGGTAGGCTTAGTTGCGAAGCAGTATTTCGTGCTCGCAGTCGCTTGGGACCTTTTTATATGTCTCGATTTTTTCATTGGGAGTTTGCGAAGCTGGGCTTCGTGTTCTTGGTCACTTGGGATCATCGGGTATGTCTCGAGTTATTCACTCAGAGGCTACCCCTTTTTATACCACTTCGGGCCCGGAGGTGCTGTGAAGTGATTATGGTGGAGTGGATCACACCAATTTTTTAGGGTCCACATGGGTACCCGAAGTCAGTGCCGTTATCCTTACTCAGGGGAGCTACCGTCAAGGGTTTCGGGCTTCACACTAGAGTGTGGTGTGCTCATATGTGTGTTAGACTTTGTTTATCTCATACCAAGCCAGTGGCTTCGGGTAGCGAAAATGAGAACGCACTAGTCACAACCTTCGAAGCCGTATTGTCATGACGATGTGTCCTTTGTTACTCTAATAGGTTCGAGGTCGAGCTAGATGCAAACCATTTTCCCCAAGGGTCTGTATATTACCTTATGACGAAGCTTGCCTGTGCAAGGTATTTATTTGAAGGTGTATAGATTTACACAGCCATAATGTATGACATTATGCATAGTACCGTCGAAGGTGCTCCGCGTGCCAAGTGTGTTTTAATTCTTCACCTTCAAGGGTTGATAATTTGAATGAGCCCGGACAATTCGACTGGAGCACAATAAATGGGCCTTCCCATTTATTGCCCAATTTTCCCAGCATGAGTACACTTCGTACAACTAGGTGCCCTGGTTGTATGATGTTGGGCTTCACCTTTGGGTTGTACCAGGCCTTCATTTGTGCTTAGTACTTTGCTAGATTTGCAACAGCCTTAGCCTTGTTTCTTCTTGGAGGTCTAGGGATGCCTCCCTTTCGGAGTTGCCCTCCGACAACTGGGTGCGCAGTGACCCCCCTTTATTTCTATAGGTGTCATTGCTTCATCTCCGAATAGGAGGTGGAAGGATGTGAATCATGTTGATCAGGTTTGTGTAGTCCGAATGGACCATATGATCTTTGGAAACTCTTCGGACCATAGCCCTTTTGCGAGACCTACGATTCGGCGGTTGAGACCTGACAAAATATTACCATTGGTCCTTTCAACCGCTCCGTTAGACTGCGGGTGTCGGACTACGGCGAAGCATAGTTCGGTGCTGAGCCCTTCACAGAATTCCTTGAACGGCTCAGAGTCAAACTGAGTGCTTTTGTCGATCATCAACTATTTGGGTACTCCAAAGCGGCAAATTATGTTCTACCAAAAGAACATCTGAATGTTATTCGAGGTTATTGCGGTTAACGCTTTGGCTTTTACCCACTTGGAGAAGTACTCGATGGCGACGACTGCAAACCTCAAGTTACCCTTCGCTCTCAGGAAGGCTCCGATTAGGTTCATGCCCTAGCGAGCTAGAGGCTATACTAGGGCGATGACCTACAGCGGAGTGGGTGGTAAATGACTTCACCTGCCCATCCACTGGCACCCCTAGCAGGTGTGAATGAAGTCTTCAGCATCTGCAGTTATAGTGGGACAGTAAAGCCCTTGGCAGAGTGTCTTGCCTGCAAGAGCTCGAGGTGCTAAATAGCCCTTCGTGAATCTCCCAGAGTATGTCTTGGCCTTCGAATCTAGAGATGCAACGAAGTAATGGAGCACACACTCCTGATTTGTACAGCTGATCGTTTATTATGTGATAATTTTGGACCCTGTACTTCATTCTTTGCAATTCAGAGCCTTGTGGGAGGTCTGCTTCTTCTTTTAGCATTGCTATAATGGGGCTTCGCTAGTCGTCTGTCTGCACACAGAGTACTTTGGATGCTTCTGGTGTTAATGAAGATGGCATAGGTAGTACTTCGTAAAATACTCCTGCCGCTAGCTCTTGGCCTTCGGCTGCTGTTTTGGCTAAGGCATCGGCTTGCTGATTGTCAGCTCTCAGGATACTCCAAATTGAGATTCCTTTGAATGCTAACTTTGCCTTCCGTACTTCGGCCAAGTACCCTACGAGGTCAGGGTGCTGAACTTGAAAACTTTTGTTGATGTCGCCTATGACAACCTGGGAGTCTGTCCTTACAATGACCCTTGCGGCGCCTAGTGCAGCTGCCTTTCGAAGGCCTAATAATACGTCTTTGTATTCGGTTACATTATTCGTATCTTCAAAATTTAGCCTTACAGAATACAAGGCCTTCTGGCCAGAGGAAGAAATTATTACAGCTCCGGTAACTGCACCGGAGGCCTAATATGCAACATCTGAATAAATAGTCTAAATACCCTCACACGGCGCTTCAGGGTGCCATGCCGCCGGAGGGGTCTATTCTATAACGAAGTCTGTTAAGATTTGAGACTTGATCGTAGTTTGCGCAGTAAAAGTAATGTCGAAGGGTGCCAGCTCGATGACCTACTTCCCGATGCGTCCTATTGAGTCCTTATTGCAGAGATACATGCGAGCAGATACGACGTCGGTACAATAATATTGTGTGCTAGAAAATAGTGTCGAAGCTTCCTTGAGGCCATAACGAGGGAATATGTGATTTTTTCTAGCACCGTATACCTCGTTTTTGCTTCAGACAAGGCTTCAGAGACAATGTATATTGGTCTTTGAACCAACTTGCCTTCGATGTCTGCTTCATGGACTAGCACGGTGCTGACGGTGAAGGCCGTTGCTGTGAGGTACAATTGTAGTTCTTCCTCGGTTAGCGGAGTGGTGAGAATAGCCAAATCTACAAGGTACAATTTTATTTCGTCGAAGCTGGCTTGGCACTTTGGGGTCCATTCGAAGTCTTTAGAGCCCTTCAGTGCTTTAAATATAGGCAAGCTTTGCTTAGCCGAGTGCGCGAGGAACCTACTTAGAGCAGTGAGGCGACCTGCGAGCTTTTGGACCTGCTTTAAATTCTCTGGAGGTGCCATTCGTTGCTATGCGCTGATTTGCATGGGGCTGGCTTCGATCTCTCGACACGAAACTAGATACCCCATCAATTTGCCAGCTTGGGCTCCGAATATGTACTTTTCTAGATTTAGCCGAATACGTAAGCTTTCGAAGGTCTCAGCTAAATTCCTGTTGTGTACATTTTTCTTAGCGCTTTTTATTACAATATCATCCATATAGGCCTCAATATTTCGTCCTGATTGATGGCCCAGGCCTTCACAATTAATCTAGAGAAGGTAGCCCTGGCATTTTACAGGCCCAAGGGCATTTGTACATAACAATATACCCCCGAAGAGGTGACGAAACTTGTCTTCTCTTGATCCTCTTGTTTGAGCCATACTTGATGGTTGCCGGAGTATGCATCAAGGAAACTTAGCAACTCAGAGCACGCAGTGGAGTCCACAAGCTGGTCGATGCGAGGCATGGGGTAGAGGTCACGGGGGCATGCTTTATTTAACGAAGTGTAGTCGATACACATACGCTATTTTTTCGTATTCTACTTTTTTATAAAAATGGGGTTCGATAGCTACTCTGAATGGCTAACCTCCCGTATGACCCTAGCACAAAGTAGCTTCTCCACCTCGACTTTGGTGAGGCTTGCTCTTTCTGTTGATAACTTGCGGAGGCCTGGTCGTACTGGACGAGCTCGAGGGTTTACCAGCAAGGAGTGCTCGATAAAGCTTCGATCTACTCCCGGAATGTCTTCATCAGTCCATGCGAAGACATCGAGGTTACATCTTATGGTTCCCTCGAGTGAAGATAACTCTTTGGGGCTTAAATCACCTTCAAACTATAGAGGGTATTTGAGCCCCCCTTCGATGATAACCCGGGTGACCACTTCCCCATCGGGCCAGGGTTGGACGGCTGGTCCTCGGTGATCATCTGGGAGTGCTGCTTTCATCTTGCGCTTGTATGGAGTGTACTTGTCGAACGTTGAGGGGCGTGGTGTATCCGTATTTGACCCTTTGTGCCACGCTTTGGTCTCCGAACAATGTAAGGACCCCCTTGAGTGGGAATCTTAACACACAAATAATTATGATGTGCAATCGCTCTGAACTAGTTCAGAGTACCCCTTCCGAGTATAGCGTTGTAGGCATATGGGGCGTCAATGACATCGAAGATGATTTCTTCTGCGCATGCGAGGTTGCCTTCACCAAAGGTAACTTCAATGCCTATCTGGCCTATTGCCTCGAGGGGCGTCCCATTGAACCCTTGTAGATGTCTCGTCGCTGGAAGGAGATGCTTCCTAGGGATGCAAAGCTGGTCGAAGGCATGCACGAAAATAATGTCCATGGAGCTGCCCCCATCGACGAGTACTCGCTGCACTTCGGTGCCAGCAATGTCGGCGGAGATGACGAGGGGGTCTGCGTGCCGAAACTTGATGCCAATAGCATCTTCAGCGGTGAAGGAGATTGACACGTGAGCCTACTCCGGTATTATCGTGGCCAAGGATGAGGTCCCAATATGTCCTACTTCATGGACATACTCATGTCTCTACCGCTTAGATAGATTTCCAACTGCTCCACTGTCAGAAATCGGGAGCACTAGTCGCTTCGGGGGCCCTGGTGATGGAAATATGCCCAAGAGAATTCTGGGAAAACCGAAAGTTCTAGCCTGAGGCCGGAAGTTCTGGGTTCTGGTGCATCCAAAATTTCCGGTTAGACTGAAAGTTCCAAGCCAGCCCAGTTTTGTTTTCTGGAGGAGCTAGAAGTTTTGGTTGGACCGAAAGTTCCGAGCTGCCTTCTAGACAAACCGAAAGTTTCGGTTAGACCGGAAGTTCCGGGTCCCGATGAACAGATTAGATCTGTTAGGCTTTAATACTGATTAAAGGCCCGTGAGAGGGTACTATATAAAGAGAAGTGGGGCAAGCTCGAAAGGGTTGCTGTTACTCCTGGTTTTGAATCCTAGCCGTCACCTCTCTTCTCTCCTCGATCGCAACCATTGTGATCGATCTCCTAGATCTCGTGAGTAGTGCTAGCACGCCGGCGCGAGATGATCCTGTCCCCGGACGTGTGAATACCGTAGAGGCACTACTCCAATAGTGGTGCTCGTCTTCCTTCCGTGGAGTTCGCTGGATCGTAGGATCGCGTCGTCTTCATCGTCGGATCACCGACGAACGAACGGAGCCGGGAGGAGTAGCTCGGGACGTGCTTCATTGACTTTACTTTCGCTGCCCGAGCGCGTCTCGTGGTTCGAGGTAACGATCCATGATCCTATTTCACGCAAGGTTCCTGGGCTAACGGAGTAAATTTTTAAAATTAAGCGCTAGCGTAGCCTTCTCATAACCCAACAATGGTATCAGAGCCTACGTGCGTAGTGTTCGATCTGGATCGATCATATATAGGTGATATGTGGTGTAAATAGATTGGATCTATTGTTTTTTGTTGGAATTTTCAGAAGTTCCGGGTGTGACCCAGAAGTTCCGGGCCAAAATAATTTTTGACACAGAATGTTATTTTCAGAAGTTCCGGTTGGACCAAAAGTTCTGGGTCCGAAAGTTTCGGTTGGACCAAAAGTTCTGGACAGAAATAAATTTTGAGTCAGAAGGTTATTTTTGGAAGTTCTAGGTATGACCCGAAAGTTCTAGGTATGACTCGGGCCAAAATAAATTCGAGTCAGAAGGTTGATTTCAGAAGTTTCGGCCCTGAGCCAGAAGTTCTAGGCCCTTCGACCAGAACTTTTGGGCCTCCGAGCCGAAAGTTTCGGGCTTAGTTCAGTCACGTCTAGATTCCGCCTAACTCGTTTTTGCAGGGAATGTTGTGACTAGTATGGCCTTACAAATGTATGAGATGCATAAATGTAATAACATGGCCTAGGTGTCATGGTTAATTACAACCCAAGGCTGTTCAAATGTTGTACGACCTGTGCGTCGACATGTGATGCTTCTACTCATGTAATTAGTATAGTGCTATTAGATGTAATAGACTAATACAAGTTCATGGAGGCCTGAAGCATGATGACCCGACTGATAGAAACCATGGAGATAGAGATCACCATGCGAGAGGGCCATACTATGTCACAGTTAATATGATTGCCTGTGATGTTTACTTATGTTCCTATCATACTATTCTTTCATGTTCCATGTGCGATAGGCATCGTTACCATGTTAGAATAGTTTTTCTCAGAAAATTAAGTATTGATGCTCTTTCCAATAGCTGCACCTATAAAGGTTATGATCATTGTATGGTGGGTCTGCCAAAGCAGGGTGCCATCTTTTATCTTAATCAGTTAGGGTGGATGTCGGACATCCACATGCATTATATTGGTTTTCTTAACAAAGCTATCAAAACGGTTTTAGACTTTGGGGCATGGAGTTGGGTGTCGGGCATTGGATGCTGCCCCAACGAACAAGAGTCACATAGGATATGATTAGCAAGTGTTGCTTACCTATGTCACTAATCTTCTAGCAGTGATGCCAAAGTTCACAAGAAGTTAGTTGAATATGGATCTTGTCCCACAATGTGTCATTAGAGGAAAAGCGATCATTTTACATATTGTGGTACATCTTTTATTTGATAGAAGATCAACATAGCATAGTGCTGAACCTTGTATTTTTGTTGTAGATCATGGCACCTACTGTAAAGAATACTTTCGTTTTTAATCTACGATCTATCCTTGAAAGGAAGAAATTGTCTGGAACGAATTTTATTGACTGGTACAAGAACTTGAGAATTGTTCTCAAGCAGGAGAAAAATGATTATGTTCTAGAGGAACCCCACCCTAATGAACCAAATGATGATACACCACTTGCTGAGAGGCGGGCTTATGAGAAACACGCCAATGATTTAGTGGATGTCAGTTGTTTCATGCTTGCCTGCATGTCCTCTAAGCTCCAGAAGCAATACGAGGACAGGGATGCCTACGATATGATCGTGGGACTCAAAGACATGTTTGAGAACAAGGCACGGACTGAGAGGTATAATGTCTCAAAGTACTTGTTTGCGTGCATGTTGGCGGAAGGCAGTCCAGTAAGTCTTCATGTGATCAAGATGATTGGTTACGTTGAGAACCTAGAAAAACACAGATCTAAACTTGATATAGATTTTGCCATAGATGTGATTCTTCAGTCGCTCCCTACGAGCTTCGAGCCATTTATTATGAATTTTCATATGAATGGCATGAAGAAAACCTTGGCTGAATTGCATGGGATGCTCAAGACAGCCGAGGAAAGCCTTAAGAAAAATCCTAGTCATGTGATGATGGTTCAAAAGAAAAATAAGAAGAGAAAGCGTAAGGGAAAGGCTAAAGCTCTAGATGCGATCTCGAGTTCTAAGTCTAACTCGACTAGAAAGTCTAAGTCAGGTCCCGCCATCTCTGACACTTACCACCACTGCTATAAGCCTGGCCATTGGCAGAGGAATTGCAAGTTGTACTTGGAATAACAAAAGAAAAAGAAGGAAAGTATGACTTCCGCTTCATGTATAAATGTTATTGAAATTTATCTTGCTACTCGTCTAAGTGATTCATGGGTATTTGATACCGGATCAATGATTCACACTTGCAAATCATTGCAGGGGCTGAAAAGGACTAGGAAGTGCGCAAGAGGCGAATTGGTTGTTCGCGTCGACAATGGTGCAAAAGTTGCTGCGTTGGCCTTCGGCGTCTATTCTTTGTCGCTACCCTCAGGATTAGTTTTGAAATTAAATAATTGTTATTTTATTGCTGCCTTTGGCAGAAACATTATCTCTTCGACAAGTTTAGAGGAAGACGGTTTTGAATTCATAATAAAAAACATGTGTTGTTCGATATTTTCGAATGGTATGCTCTATGGTGTTTGTCCATTGTTGAATGGCTTATATATTCTGAATCTTGAGGATACACAAGTCTATAACATTAATACGAAGAAACCTTGACTCAATGATTTGAATCCTACCTATGCCTGACATTATCGTTTGGGTCATATAAATAAGAAGCGCATGCAGAAGCTCCATAGAGATGGGCTTTTGGAGTCATTTGATTTTGAATCATTTGACACATGTGAGTCTTGTTTGCTTGGCAAGATGACTAAGATGCCTTTTACTGGTCGAAGTGAGAGGGTAAACGAGATATTGGCCATTGTACATACTGATGTATGTGGATGTGCTTCATCGACTCTACTTCCGCTGCCCGAGCACGTCTCGTGGTTCGAGGTAACGATCCATGATCCCATTACAAGCATGGTTCCTAGGCTAACGGGGTAAATTTTTAAAATTAAGCGCTAGCGTAGCCTTCCCATAATCCAACACCTGGTGTATTCTCAATCTTTAGGGGCGGCATTGCATTCGCTGCCGGGACTTGAGCTTACACTTCGTTTGGCTTAGCATGGGCCATGGCCTGAAGATGCTCTGGGCGAGCAGCTTTGGGGGCTCGATCTGTTATCCCTCGGCCTGTAGTCCACTCCCACAGAGCCAAAATGGCCTTGCAGGTGTCAGTGTTGTGGCTGCAGTTGGCTCCATGCACGTTGCAAAAGAAGTTTTGACCCGAGACGGGGGTTTCAGCTACTGGCCTTGGCCCGGTACCTCGGCACTGTCCCTGACCTTGCTAGAACTTTGGGTGCTAAGGCCCAGCAATGTTCAACACTTTGCTCCG
>KE372779.1:475566-497571 GCA_000418225.1 Zizania latifolia | reverse complement strand
CTGTAAATAATTTATACTTGTACATTTGTGTGGTATTAGACGGCATTACAATATGTGTTGTCAAATTTTTCATGGCTATTTAGACGACTTGATGACATACGACAAAGGAGCCCGCGCCGCGTGTATTGAAGATCCAAAAATCCAATTCCTTAGGGCAATTCAAGTGCTTCAATTAAGATGGTGTCTATGACATTAATTAATTAATTAAGTTGTCACATAGAACTTTTAACTGATGTGACACTATACTAAATGAGAAAAGGAAAACAAAAAAGAAATTGTATCTTATAAAAGACCCAGTTTCAATGAAAAATTAAATACATTAAGTATTACCAGTTTTTGCATTGAGGAGAGAGTTATGCCTCCGTGGTGTTGTCGACTTGTCGGAGATATGACCCTTCAGTACCTTGCGATGAGCTTATCAGCTCGGACCAAAAACAGATCAAACCTAGCATTAGAATCTGATATGACCAATAAAAAGGGGTTCGATTCTGAAAAGGAATATGAGATCCTTATCTGGTAACCGAGCTCTATATCTGGTATAAAGAGATATGATTGTACCAGAATTCTTGTAATTAGAAAATAGGATCTAGGTTCAGTATGTAATCTCGGATATCTAGAAACCAAATTGGGATAGAGTCCTGGGTTGTTGGACTCACCACTTGGCTATATAAAGGGGGTGAGGCACCCTCAAAAACATCCAATCTCGATTATTTAGGTTTATGGCTTTCAAGCACATTGTATCGTAAGCTTAGACACCTTTATAATCCACAAAATATTGGACGTAAGGTTATTATCTTTTGGAAGAACCGAACTAGTATAAATATTGTCTCTTGTTCCTTAGAGTCGACCATAGGACTCGAGAGTACATCACTTCCCTACAATCTATTCATCACCTCGGGTACCCCCGTGGGTGGACTGATCGAATATCCCCTAACAATGGTGAGGGGAGAAAAAGATAAATAGTGAAGAAAAGAGAGATATTTAAGTGATTAATTAATTGTTTGGGTTATAGATGGATACAATACATTAGAAACAATAGTATCTAAAGTGGTTTCTATATGACATAGCATATATGTACACTACTTATTGATTTATGTATTGTGAGTGTCCTTATAGCATCTTCAAGAGATGCCCCATATAACTTTCTATATCTATTTTTATGGATTTTGAATCTAAAATATCTCTCCAACAACAACTTTACCTAGGTTCCTAGTTTTACGGATTCCAAAACCCCATTTCATCATCCTTACTTTTTGGAAGTTATTCTCGTTTTATATTTGTCCTGGTCTTATTTATCGGTAATACAAGATAAAGAAATATGATGAGTAAGGTCCAACTATCAGTTATACAAGAGTAAAATATAGATAATAGAATTTTAGGAATATGTTTGACAATAAGAAAATTTAGATATTAAATTTTATTGAGAATATTTCATATATAATAATATTAAGAATGCATTTTTAATTATACAATGTGATTGATAGGGGTGAAAGCGGATCGGATAATATTCGATCCGATCCGCTATGAATCCGATTAGATTGAGGACGTGGTAGTGGTTTTTTGAAATTCGATAGATTCGGTTTCAGATTCATATTTTTTTGATGTGGATACGAATACGGGATGTGGTATATATCGATAAAATCCGTGATTTGGATTATCCGATTTTTTTTGTGCGGATTATCGAACTGTGCGAAAATTGGATAATCCAAAGTTGAGTGGACTGATCGGCCCATGTTTGTTTTGTAAGCCCAAAATTGAAAAATAAGAAGATCTAGATCACCAGATGACTGTTCAAATCTGTAGGAGGCTTGGAGTCGGGCTGATCTGACCTCCTCTCTATCTCATTTTCTGTCGTGCGGCAACTGGCGGCTAGTAAAACATCAACTCCATAATTGCAGCTGCTACTGGCCAGTGTCTTAGTGTCTAGTATTAAATCAGTAACATGGCCATTCCTGAGACATAATGTAGAATAAATAAGAGTATTAACCTGTGATAAGCAATTAGTTCTTAATATACGGCTGATTGGCTGGTTTCATGATACTATTGGCTAGTAGCTCTTGTCTAGTTGTCTTGGCCAAAATAAGTTGCTGACTTGAAAGACCTAGTTTCAATGAAAAATCAAATACACCAGCTATTACCAATTTTTGCATGGAGGAGAGAGTCATGCCTCCATGGTGGTGGGGGAGAAAAAGATGATTAGCGAAGAAAAGAGAGATATTTAAGTTATTAATTAATTGTTTGGCTTATAGATAGATACAATACATTAGAAACAATAGTATCTAAAGTAGTTTATATATGATATAACTTATTGATTTATGTATTATGAGTGTTCTTACAAACATCTCTAAGAGATGTCTAATATAATTTTCTATCTCTATTTTTATGAATTTTGAATCTAAAATGTCTCTCTAACACTGCCTTATCTAGTTTCCTATTTTTATAAATTCCAAAACCCCCTTTCATCATCCCTATAGGCGTAATTAATAATTACGCGATAGTTTAACTAACCTCGAAGAGCTTGTGTCTGCGAGGTGCATTAAGTTCTGGTTCAGGTCTCTAAATTAGATAATGGTCTTACGTTCAGTGAATTATTTTAGATGTGAATAATAAGTATTCGATCCCCTGCTCTTTGCAAAAGAGGGGGTATTCATAGGCTGAGTATAACAGGGTAATACTAAATTACCCTCTAGTAATAACTGACATACAATAATATTATATATAAAATTATATAGGGATAATATAATAACATATCATATGAACACTATAAAGTATATGTCTTGTCAGAGGGGACTGAAACCTCTGTTTTCAGCCTCTACTCCGAAGCGATTTCGAACCTTTGAGCCTCTTATGCAAAGTGCCTTTCGAAGCCTGTAGACGATACGAAGGGCTTAGCGTGGTTCGAAGCCTGATACCAGGCGAAGGGCTGCTTCGCTCGAAGGGTACTTCGAACGTTGTCTTGAACGAACATAATCTTTAAATACAGTGGGAGTAAATTCCTTCAACAATCCCTACTTTTAGAAAGTGATTCTTGTTCTATATTAGTCTAAGTCTTATTCGTCAGTGATATAAGAGAGAAAAAAGATATGATAAGTAGAGTTTAACCGTCAATGATACAAGATATAAGAGAGAAAAAAATACGATAAGTAGAGTTTAACCGTTAATGATATAAGTAGATAATAGAATTATATGAGTAAGTTTAAGAGTAATAAGATTTAGATATTAAGTTTTATTGAGAATACTTTCTTTATAATAATATTAAAAATGAATTTTATAATAATATTAAGAATGAATTTTTAATTAGACACCTTTCCTGCCGTTCTCCTCCACCGGTCCACGTCGACCTCCTCAAGCCTCGAAATTTCAACGCTTAAAAAAATCAGCGTCTCCTCTGTTGCGCCGTGCGCGGGGCTTCGTCTCCGCAGTATAAATAGGACCCCCTCTCCTCTGCTTCTGCGCACCCTTCTCTTCTCTCCCTCTCGCCTTCACCTCCGTGCCTAAGTGAGGGCAATGGGGGTTCTTGGTAGGGTCGCTTGGGCATGGCTGGTGCTGCTGCTGCTGATTCAGCAGCTCGCCGGAGCGTCGCATGTCGTCTACGACGACCTCGACGAGATTGAGGCGGCTGCTGCCGCGGCGGCGGACGGCGTGCCGCCTTCCATCGTCAACTCGCAGCTCAGGACAGGGTACCACTTCCAGCCACCCAAGAACTGGATCAATGGTAATGGAAACCAACTAACCGTACGACTGACTGCCATTGTTCAGGGTAGAACGTCCGGTTGTGTGATTTGCAGGTTATAGGGCAACGCCTGAGAGTGCTCTGTTCTTGAGAGCTGAGAAGCAGAATCATGGAGAGTAATGAGTAATTAATTAGCAGACAGTTTTGAGGATGTTGTGTAGAACATCACCTGAGATGAATAGCTAAACTTGATCAAGTTACAGTCATGCACTCAGGCATGAAAATATTGATGCCATGCATATTAAATGTCTGGTACAACATAAATGGAACTTCAGGGGTATCTCAATTCTCACAGTTAACTAGTGAAAGTTTTAGAGAGCTCAAACTTTTCAGTGAACAGAAAACCTTTAGCTAATGGTTTGTTTACTAACGGTGTCCGTTGTAATTAACTAGCATGTTCTACTTTTCTCGTTCATGATTATTGACAAGGCTTTGTCCTAACCTGCAATTTTCCTTGTGTTATTATTGTTGTTGGTGTGATGCTCTGCTCTGCCCCCTGAATGCTGCTGCGCTTTCAACTTTGGAACCCTGAAGATCCGAACGGTACGTCGTCACGAATCTCTGTGCTTTTGATGATGCCATCTGATAGTTTCTTATGCTCCTACCAGGTTTAAGCAAAATTAGAATTTTAGAATCTGGTCTTAAATATTATATAAGGTTTATTCGTCAGTTTTTTTCTGTTAGATAGTTCCGAATAAGAATATGAAAATCTTAGCTAAAAATTATTTTGGGTTGCAAAGAAGCAAAACGCAACCTGAAATACGTGAATAACTGCACTGTAGTAAGAGTTTCATGATGTGCAGCGCCAATGTACTACAAGGGTTGGTACCATCTATTCTACCAGTACAACCCTAAGGGCGCCGTGTGGGGTAACATCGTGTGGGCACACTCGGTGTCACGAGATCTCGTCAACTGGGTGGCGTTGAAGCCGGCGATCGAGCCCAGCATCAAGGCTGATAAGTATGGCTGTTGGTCAGGGTCGGCGACAATGATGGCTGACGGCACGCCAGTGATCATGTACACCGGTGTCAACCGCCCTGACGTCAACTACCAGGTGCAGAACGTGGCATTCCCGAGGAACACCTCTGACCCGTTGCTTAGGGAGTGGGTCAAGCCGGGGCACAACCCGGTGATCGTGCCCGAGGGCGGCATCAACGCGACGGAGTTCCGTGACCCGACCACCGCGTGGCGTGGTGCTGACGGGCAATGGCGGCTACTCGTCGGCAGCCTCGCTGAGCGGTCCCGTGGCGCGGCATACGTGTACCGGAGTCGAAACTTCAGGACGTGGATACGGGTGAGGCGGCCGCTGCACTCGGCGCCCACGGGGATGTGGGAATGCCCAGACTTCTACCCTGTCATGATGGACGGCCGGCGGGAGGGCCTTGACACCTCCGCCACCATCGATGTCTTCGGCCATGGCCACCACGGCGACGCTAGCAACCAGAAGATCAAGTACGTGCTCAAGAACAGCCTCGACCTGCGTCGGTACGACTACTACACCGTCGGCACGTACGACCAGAAGGCCGAGCGGTACTTGCCAGACAACCCCGCCGGCGACGACCACCACCTCCGTTACGACTACGGCAACTTCTATGCATCCAAGACATTCTACGACCCGGCGAAGCGCCGCCGTATCCTCTGGGGCTGGGCCAACGAGTCCGACACCGCCGCCGACGACGTGGCCAAAGGCTGGGCTGGCATCCAGGTATTACCTGACTGACTACGTGCATTAATTATGCCCTGCATGCATGCATGACTCGTTGACTAATGACGTCTCCTTAGTAAAGTCAAATTAAGATCAGTGGCTCGTTTTGTAAGTAGTCTTGTATGATTGATTGTATCTTTTAATTGATATTTAGGCGATTCCGAGGAAGGTGTGGCTGGACCCTAGTGGAAAGCAACTATTGCAGTGGCCAATCGAGGAGATCGAGAGGCTGAGAGGGAAGAAGCCGGTCATTCTCACGGACAGGGTGCTCAAGCCAGGGGAGCACATCGAGGTGTCAGGGCTTCAAACTGCTCAGGTTAGTACACGTACTGTACATACACAGTTAACACCTGACACTTGGTTCATCTTCGCATCTGCAATTCTCTGTACTTTTTGTAACCGGAAAGGTCGCAAGAGCACTATAGCGCCATCAATGGCGGAACTGCACGCTCACATGCGCGCATCATGCATGGCTAGCCTGTGCATGACAGTGTGCTCCTGGGGCCTATCTTATCCGGCACGCCTGAAGTTGTGTACAGTGTGCAGTGCCCACTGACCCTCCTCTCACTTGCAAGTGGCAACTTCTAGGTGATTAGATTAGTGCATGCGGCTGCTAGCTAGATCCTCACTTGCAACGTATATAATTAAAGAGATAATTAAGAAATGATCAATATGCTGTGTGGTGGCGTGAGCTGAGCTGATCAAGATCTCTTTCGATTGGACATGTGTAGGCTGACGTCGAGGTGAGCTTCGAGGTGGCGAGCATGGAGGCGGCGGAGCGGCTGGACCCGGCGATGGCCTACGACGCCCAGAGGCTGTGCAGCTTGCGCGGCGCCGACGAGAAGGGCGGCGTGGGGCCCTTCGGCCTCTGGGTGCTCGCCTCAGCCCGGCTGGAGGAGAAGACGGCCGTGTTCTTCAGGGTGTTCAGGGCACCGGCCGCCGGCGGCGGCGGCAAGCCCGTCGTGCTCATGTGCACTGACCCCACCAAGTACGTGTGCGCGATTATGCGCTTAATGTCGCCTCTCTAATTAATGATCACCAGTACGCGTACAGTACTTAATTAAGCCACATAATTAAGTAAACCCGCGCATTAGCAGCTACTAATTGTTTAGCTCGACTCGATCGAGCTAACAAAGTTCATCGATTGATCGAACCAGCACGAATTTTTACCTCACACGCACATGGTCAATCATAAATAGTATATATAGCGTCGACTTCTGTTTAATTAATTTCTTGGGCCATTGCATGCAGGTCATCTCGCAACCCAAACCTGTACCAGCCGACATTTGCAGGTTTTGTTGACACCGACGTCACGAACGGCAAGATATCTCTTAGAAGCCTGGTATGTACTCCATCTGTCAAGTTTTATCAGCGTCTATATAAAAAATTGGTTGCATTATATATTTACAGTTTCAATCGAGCTACCACTCAAACTAACGCCAAAACAAAATTTTCACTAAAAAAAGGTCGCAAAAGATAATCGTTCTCACCTGTTTGCATAACTTTCATCTCTTGTACGTGCAGATCGACCGGTCAGTTGTCGAGAGCTTCGGAGCTGGAGGCAAGGCCTGCATCCTGTCGAGGGTCTACCCGTCTCTCGCCATAGGCAAGAACGCGCACCTCTACGTTTTCAACAATGGCAAGGCGGAGATCAGGGTGACGAAGCTCACCGCGTGGGAGATGAAGAAGCCACTACTCATGAATTAATGGCGCCTGATAAAATTTGGAGGAGATAGTTGACGAGGGATATGGTGATACCTAATTAACTAGATCTTGGCGTTTCAGATGTAAAATTTGATTGGCCGTACGTGCTAAACCATGCTCACACGTGTTGTATGCGTACGTACCAAGGGGCCAACTTGTATGCATGCCTTTTTAGGATTAATAAAGATTGATGCCATAACTTAGACTCGAGTGTGCATATTATTAACATTGCTTTATCTTAGTATCATTGACACAAGGTTCGTCCATGCGTCCGAGTTCTTCGTTTGAAACGACCATGCATTAGTGGGCATTGGTACGGTGTTATTTGCACTAGATATCGTCGTCTTGTTTTTTCGCAAGATAGTATCTAAAATTGCTATATGTAAATGAAATCACCAGATTTGTCAAAAAACAATCACGTATTTTAATACTCTCTTTTTTGGACGATGATTTAATAGTTTCTAGAAATATTTTATTAGAAAAAATATACACTACCACATAAACATTCTTTAGTGATGGATCAAAAACGTGTGTCACTAACAGATTATTAGTGACATGTCATCTTACACCTGCCACTAAAGTCCGAGCATTAGT
This sequence comes from Zizania latifolia, assembly GCA_000418225.1. Classification (NCBI taxonomy): domain Eukaryota; kingdom Viridiplantae; phylum Streptophyta; class Magnoliopsida; order Poales; family Poaceae; genus Zizania; species Zizania latifolia. The sequence continues at coordinate 489,835 of KE372779.1, read as the reverse complement.
AACGAAGACAAATCATGGTTTGGAATGTTACTAATGATACCTAACATTATTGACAGATCATGGTTTGGTATGTCACTAATAATGTCCACCCTTAGTAGTGATGGGTATAATTGACCCGTGTTACTAATGCTCAGCATCACTAATGATGAGTGTCGAATAATACTCGTCACTAATAATATCATAACCCTAGGCTGATCTTTAGTGATGGGTTTATTTGATGCTCATCACGGATTTTTACTATATAAGTAGACCAAACACATTTATGCTTGTGCGTCGCTTTTAGAGCTCCCGCACATTGCCTCCACTAGCACTACCACAAAAACAGTCTTTAGTGACTAAGTTTTACTGATGGATTAATAGCGTGCGTCAGTAATACACTTTTAGTGACGGACTATTTTTCACGCGTCAGTAATGTTACCTTATTAGTGATAGGTCGTAATATGACCCGTTACTAAAGAGGGGGCGCACCTTCAATAGTGATGGATCACATTATTACCCGTCACTAATGGGTCGAAGAATTAGTGACGGACGGTAGTTATCACCCGTCACTATAGGTGCCTACTGTGTATAAATAGACGGAGGCAACATAACGCTTTTATATCACACAGAACCCTAAACCCTAGCGGCAACGCTCGTCATGCTAGCTCCTCCGCCATCATTCTCCTCTGTCGTCGCGACCTCCGTTCCATCATGGCCTCCTTCGCCGGCCTCCGTTCTGGCCTGGCCTCTTCCATCACGCCCTCCGTTTCGTCACCGACCCTCCTCGTCGCCGCCTCGTCGTGCATCTCCTCCTCCTAAGGTCCTCCTTTTACTACTCCTCCTACTCCATCGTGGCTAGGGTTTGTGACTTGTTGCTTTATGAATATGTTTACCTATTCGCTCAATGAATAGAAGGCTATTAGTATGAGGATGTGTGTGACAATAGGCTTTTTTTTTAATAAGTTTGTTCATGCAATGATGTTACATTATGTGCTACTAGTATTATTTAGTTATTTTATTCATACAATGATCTTACATTATGTGCTCAATGAAGAGAAGGCTATTAGTATGAGGATGTGTGTGATAATTAGGCTCTTTTTTATTTTGATAAGTTTATTCACGCAATAATGTTGCATTACGTGCTACTATTATTGTTCCTATATTTTATTCATGCAATAATCTTACATTATTTGTTTACTTTCATATAGTTTAGTCATTTACGTTTCTTTTTTCTTTAATATTCTTTAGGGGTAAGATTTAATTAATTAGTTGTTACACACACATATGAATTAAAATATAGTCTAGTGACAAGGAGACCATTAAATTGGCAGCCCGATATCTGAGAGCAATCCGTGTTTTTGTCTTTTGGTTTACACAACTATTATTGTACTTGTTTCGTCGTTGTTAAAGATAACATGAATTAGGAATATAGCAAGCACAAGTGATCAACAGGGCACTTTCGCTAGACATCGTGCTTCCAGCAGTAGGCGGGCCTATACTACGGTATTATTGTACTTTTTTATGTCTCATATTGCAAGTGCAATGTTTAGTTGTAGTAATCTATGCCAATAATGTAGGTACTAACTTATGTTCCTTAGTATTGCCTCCTAAAAATCCATCATTATGTCTACAGGCGTCATCAGGTTTATACATTGTACATTACATATTCTATTTATGTGGTAACAAAACTAACAAACTGATACGATATTATCTCATTGTTGTAGTTTCTAATAACAAGCTTTGGCGCTAACCATAACATTCACACTGGTGACACCCTTAAGATATCAACAAAAGATGGGTACACCAATATGGTTGAGGTTACGAGCTGTGGAGACAGGTTATGCCTCTAAAGAGGATGTGATGCATTTAGTTTTTGAGTCCACCTAGTAGAAGGAGACTTTGTGAAATTAACAATGGGACCCCCACTATCTTGTATGACTACTATTTTCAATAATTTTGGTGAAGAGAAGATCGCAGGAGCTATAAAAGTAGAGGACAGTAATAGCGATATCTATAGCAAACTCACATTACGTACTAGAAATGTATATTTTGTTTATATACTTACTGACTTTTTTATAATGGTAGGTGAGGGTCCTAGCAATACTGCGAAGAAGAGGAAACAGATATCTAGGAAGGGCGACACCGACCAAATGGACCAACTGAAGAACATCTGTTATTTTGGAAATCATACAGATGTAACTCCAGCAAGGAAGCCTCTCCTGCAAGACATCTCGGTAAATTTATCCTCTGTGACCCAGTTATATATCTGTATAATAAATAACTCGATTATCAACAAGAAGTCAGTGGTAAGCTCTTTGCATATGTCAGAAAAGCAAATATCTACATATATGCACTTGGCCTTGTCTAGCTAGCTTTATACAAATTTTATTGTAATAGTACTTTTTAAGGCAATATTGTGAGAAGTATATCACAGCTCACCTACACCAGCAGATCACCTAGATTCAAGTGGCAGCAGCAGATAGTGAAGTAGTCCCAATTGCACTGCATAAATCCACGGATGAACAGTGCTACCTAACTACTGGTTTTAGCCAATTTCTTCGAGATAACGCGTTAGAAGTTAGCACAGTATGCGCCTTTCATTTTAACATCAATGATGGTGCACTTGAAACAGTTATGTATGTGGTGTAAATTATTTTACAAGTTAACTAGAAGTTAGAAGTTTATCTTATAGAACTTTGTTTTAACCAGTTTCTTCGAGATAACAAGTTAGAAGTTAATATATGTGATATTAATTTGGTTATGAATCTTCTGTGATAAATTATCTGTATTCTGTGACGAAACTTCTGTGATGTGATTTGAAATGTTGGATGTTGGCTATCAAATCCTAGCTTTGATTTAGGATGCAGCCTAAAAATAATTATTTTTTTAAAATGACCATATTATTAGTGACGGGTGACGTTACGACCCGTCACTAAAGTACCATAACAGGTGAGCCGATAGGTCTCCATTTAGTAACGGGTGGATATTATCGACTGTCACTAAAGGGTGACCCTTTAGTAACAGGTAAGCACCCATCACTAATGATCTGGCTTCACTGACGCGATAAGAGTGACGAAAGATTTGTCTATCACTAATAGAGGTTATTACCCATCACTAATAGGGTTTTCTGTGGTAGTGTAGAGAGCTCGCTCGCTCGGGAATGGATGACCGACTGACGGTGGTGCTAGATAAGATGGGTGTGGCTGCAGGCACAGGTCCACCGGCTGAGATCGGCGCTAGCAACCGCGTGGACCCAACAGTTATCAAAGGCCCTATTGACGAGAGTACGAATTTCTTTATTTTATTATTACAAATTGAAGAGAAGCTAGAGTTTTGTGGTTTGACACATATATAGTTGGGCAACAATGGTTGACAAACGAGCCTAACAAGCTGAGTCGAGCTGGCTTGTTAGCTTGACGAACCAACTTGAACTGAACTGGATGAGCTCTCTCGATATCCAGCATTAGCAACAACTGCAAGCTGACGCGTCATTGGGAGCTGTGTCTTACGTTGTAGCTGTGGACATCACTGAACTTCCTTTCTCCGTTGTGCCTCAACTTGAGGAATAATTGATGGAAATTGCATGCACATTCTCGGTTTCATCGTCACCTCGACCAGGAGATACTCTTCCCGTTAAAAATATTTACGTTTTGATTAAAATTTGGTCAAAACTTTGATCATTAATAACTTTAAAATTTTAAAATACTTATTAGCTAAAACATAAAAAATTAGATTTGCCTTAAGCTTACTTTCATAATCTCATATTTTTTAAAAAAAACTATAAATTTATTATAATATAAAATTATGATCAAATTTACGCATAAAAAAGGTGAAAAAAGATCAAGTGTTACATATTTTTTATGGATATAACGCGAACGAATGAGCCACGTCATCCGAGGCCCACTAGAGTGCATGGATGCAAGCAGAGAGTCAGCGACAGCCACGCGCCCACGCGCATCTATAGATCAAATCAATACATGCAGGCGTTCAAAACACAAGTTAGATCGTCGATCATGAATGAATATTAGTGTACGAAAATTATTTAATACTAAAAAGTTAATAGACTAATTTAAAATAAAAAAATAATAGCTTTTTAGAGCCCGAGACGTGCACTGTCCATTTGGTCGATCAGATTGCCCGGAACAGTGGAAGATCGCAGGCCTGAGAGGACACAATCCAGATCAAGCAAACGAGGCGCATGCAGCTGATTCGTTGATGAGTCATGACCAACTACGCACGCAGCACTGCAGGCACTGCACAACTTGCACCGTTGCAGGCTAGCAGGTAGCTCCGGTGATAACCGGCGGCGCTCGCGTGCAATGATGAGCCGTACGGGGACGACGAGCTGCAGCTTGCACGATGTAGCGGCCATTTGCAGCAGCGGTGAAGTGGTATACGAGGGGTTTGCCGATTTGGGAAGGGATGGAGTGGATTCCAGCAGGGATGGAGTGGATTCCAGCGCAGAGGCGACGCTGCAGCAACTAGACGCATAGGTGAGTAGGCGGCGGTGAAAGCTAATAAGAAATCAGTTCAAATAATTTTATTACTCATCATTTATTCTGTTTTCAAAATGTGAATTATTTATTTGTGAAAGTGTAGTACTTCTTATGATTCTTGGTATAATTCTGATTCTTTGTATAAGTTATTTTAGTCTTTTCAACTTTTTTAAATATAAGTTATTTTAGATTTTTTTTATCTTTTCTTATATTTACATGTCTTTGTCAAATAAATGCTACTTATCTCACAAATGAATAACTCATATTTTATAAAGTAGAATAAATAAAAGACAACTAGTTTATGTCTAACTCAAATTATAGAGAGTATTTATTTGATAAGGAAAAACATAGAATAAAAGATAAAAATATGTCTCAAAATTTTAGAACAACTTATATTTAAAAAAATTTAAGAAGACAAACAATTTATATAAAAAAATCAGAGGAAGTAAACGTAGCTACCTTGCCCAACATGGAGAAGTGGAGGCGATGACTCGCAGCGATGGCGTTGGTGGCTATAGGGATGGATATGGATGTCAAAATATCCGAATTATCCGTATTCGTATTTAATAAATTGTAAATATAGATATCCGTATTCGTATTCGAATTAAATATGGACGATAAACAGAAACATCCGATTTCATTTGGGAAACATGGATATGAAAACGGATATCCGAATTTCTGCTGAATGTGGATATAGAAATAGATACATCCATATCTATTTTAGGATTTTACACAGATCATACTGTTAGAAACTCATGATGACATGACATCACTATATTAATATATGTGGTTTGTTTATTCTTTATGTAATTATGAAACACTTAAGTTAGTGGGAGTTTTCTAGCATTACAAGGCACTAGGATGATTAAATTATTGTTTCTTTTTATTTGTAAACAGTTGATTCAATTTGAGCAAATTTTTGAAGTAGTTGAGAAAATGGTTTTATTTGTACACTTCATAGTTATACAAGCAATAGACATCAACTATAGATGTGCATAATTTGAGTATTTAACATTGTACATTATTGTTGCTTCAAACATATACTATTGAAGTTTAGAATAAAAAAATAACTACCGCATATATTTCTATTACGTTGCTGAAGTGAAAATATTAGGTTGATTGATTGATTATGTTCAATTCACAAGATTTTAATTGATTATGTTAGTGACGCATGTTTATACGTACCATTCACAAAATTTTCATTGTTTAATCAAATTTAATTAATTAAAGTCTAGGCGGATTTCACGCTTTTCTTTTTTTATATATTTAGTTCAAGTTGAACTTAATAAATATTCGAATTCGTATTCGAATTTAAACTATCCATTTTATATTTGTATTTGAAAATATTCATATTCATATTTAAATTTGAAATAAAATATTGTAAATAGTGATATCCGGATTCGGCGAGGTAGTGGCCGGTGATTGTGATCGGTGCGTGCTGCACTTTCGCTTTTGCGATAGCTTACTTCAGAGAGGCAAATGGCAGGAAGCTAGCACTTGCCGCCTCGTGGGAGCTTTGGATGTTGCTCGGGTTGAGGTGACGGAAAGGTCGTCGGAGGGACGCTGCCCTATCTCCCAGAAATTTGTCTGCCTTCTGAAGCAGTTTCAGAGTTTCTGACAGTACTGTGGTCTGTCGTGTATAGTTCAGATATGTGACAACTGCAGAGACCATTCACTGATTCTTGTTTCAGAATTACTCGGCTATCGTCGCTATAAGGTTGAGTATGCGGCATTTAGGAAAGGAAAATTTTGCTATAAGACATCGCAAAGTGTGACATTCATAATGGCATAGTCTAAGAGTGAGACTACACTATTATGACACCCTATTTTCGCGACAATTTTACTACAATATACCACCAACGCTACTTTATTTATTTACAATATTATAGAGTGAGACTCTTATAAATGACTAGACTCATTTAGTTATTGTTCTTACAGCCAAAAGCTACTTCCAGTTGCTCATTTCATACAAAGGAAACATTAGACATTCATAATTAGCAATCCAGTCATTTCACATTTCAAAATATTGAGAATAGAAAATATAGTGCCAACAGTATCCTATAACAAATTATCACATAAACAAACAAGATATGTCACAGCGTAACCTTACTCTGCACTTGTGGTCCAGATACCACACTTTGGTGTCCTATAGCAAATTTTTCCTTAAGAAATTGACCCACCAGTGTTAAACACGCATCGGGATAAAAAGAACGACATCTGATGCGATAGCTGACACCAGGTTTATTTCAGGGCAACTGCAACACAAAACACATCGCTGGTAAACAGAGGTAAGGATAACAGCAACCAATTGACTCGCATGGGGGAGGTCATCCGTCTTCTAAAGATCCAAAATAACGTAGAATAAAATTAATAAATCCACATCTGATGCTAAAATCATAAATGAAGTACAGAACAAGTTGCATGGACCAGGACAGATAATGCGATAGATTATATCCCCCCACCCCCACCCCACCCCACACACACGCGCATTCGGAACTGCATGGAATTACAGCCTCCTTCCCCTCCTGCCACCCTTTCTGCGAGTGCTGTCAGTTGGGACTGGAGTAACATCCTCTGTTCCACAAGTTGAAAACAGAAATAAGATTAACATTTCATAGAAATCATTAGGAAAAAGGTCAGATCAACCAGACAATAATCACAATAAAAACCAGTTAGCTGTGATCATAACACAGAGTAGCCAAAAAAGGAAACCAAATCTTTTCCACATAAAAACCAAGCCACATGCCCAACATCAGTCATCAAAGTGTACAGACAATGAAATGCACAAGCCATTCTATTCTAGCTATCTATATCCTATTTCTAGTTAAATGTCCTACAAACAAATATACAAATGTGTCAGGGAACGGAACCAGGTAAGCATACAAGACTAGTATATTACATGTATAGGTGTCCGTCTTTAATCCCCCACAGTATATCTATAAGGCAGTCATTTAAAGATTTGTTACGAGATAGAACTCTCTAGATTACCGGATCTTATTCGATAGGTAAGTTATCCCCTATTCTTTAGAAAGATACCTTAACCAACTCGGCTAATGTAAACCCAGTGGCGGAGACAAGCCTAGAGCAATTAGGGCTTAAGCCCCAGGCTTGTCTCCTTAATTCCTCTTAAAATTTAATTAAAAATTATGATGTTTCAATGTAAATTGTATTGTTGAGCCCTAGGTTTGATGAAATTGTGGCTCCACCCCTGTGTAAACCAGACTCCCGCATACATAAGGCGGAGTCAAACACAACTAACAAGTGTAAATAAAACAACAATGATGCAAGGAAATTAATGGGGATCTGGGATCATAGGATTACCAATGCGCCCAATCTTCATGCCCGAACGTGCAAGAGCTCTAAGCGCAGATTGAGCACCAGGACCTGGAGTTTTCGTCTTGTTTCCACCAGTAGCACGGAGCTTAATATGAAGAGCAGTAATTCCAAGTTCCTAAGAGGGCAAGAAAACCGTAAGTATCAAGTGACAGCAGACAACATAAATGCTCAAATAAATAGTTTTTTACCTTGCATCTCTGTGCAACATCCTGAGATGCAAGCATGGCTGCATAAGGGGATGACTCGTCACGGTCAGCTTTGACCTTCATGCCACCTGCAAAATACAATCTTGTAACTACTACTGTAGATCTACGACTACGAAAGATGAAAAAAACGATATCCATTGATCATTGTAGAAATCAATAAGCAAACTGTGTCAAAGCATATATATGTAGTTTGAATTAGATCTAAAACAGGCAGAGAAACAAATAATTATATAGAATTCAATGTCTTAATGAACCCGGGGCATACAAAAACTTAAGCATTATAAACATAACTACAAATCTACTATTACATGTACAATGACAGAAATAATATAATGCGATTGGTTCAGGATTACCATGCTGAGTGTATAACATTAATTGTTAGGGTCCTGAGTTGGTGAAAGGAATTAATTAGGAAATAAAGGAATGGTAACTTCATCAGCTATAGACAAGAAAAAAACGGTCCTAACAAACCTTCACACAATATAAACAATACTCCAAAGATTTTTATTGTTGATGAATTTTCATGCTAAACCCAACAAAGCAAAAATGACCCCTCTACACTGATGCATCCAATGAGGAAATTGAGATAAATCCAAATAGCATTACATATTTGTGGCAACAAAAGGGTGGAGAAAAATAGGAGGACAAAATCTTCAAATAAAATAAAAGTGGTTGTAAATAATACATGTAACATGTTCACTTCCCAAACATAGAAACCTCCATTTTGAAGTGTTAAAGAGTTGTGATAATGAAGGACTCAGCAGAAGCACTGCAGAAAGCAGAAGCTCCATACTGACCATACACTACTGGAAACCCAATGCCACAATGGAGACATCTGAAGTACAAAGGAAGAAGAAGTTCCAGAGAAAAACTCTCGTGGCCATCTTGTCAATCTTGCATGGCAATGACTCGACACGCTCCCACAGAACAATAGGGAGGCGATCTTAAGGGCCATGCTAACAAAGAAAAATAAAGATCTCAATAAAACAAAAGAATCCTGCTCAATAGACAATATAACAGGTGTAGCTGCACTGTCTACATGGAGGTTGCAGCTAACTTAGGTGAAAACAGTGAGAGCTCTGAAGGCCCTATTGTGGGGAACCCAATGTCAGCCAGGATGCTGACCTAATCTTTGGGAAGCTAACTTGGGCCAGAAGGATTGGGCAGGACCTTGACTGGGATTGGGCCTCGCAAACAGGCCCCAAGATCTTTGTGGGCGTCAGCCTCTCAGGTCAACAGCAATGCGCTAAACAACATGGACAGGGATTAAATTATTGAGTTTAAAGGAACAACCAATTCACTCGAAAGCATAAGATGTTGAAGCAAGGTAGACAATGTAATTAATCTTCAACGCAGCCAAAGATGAGGCTAGCTGTTAATGTTTTGACAATGAACCATGCACAACAACAATTCTTCTAATAAATAAATTTTCTGGCGCGATATATGAGTGGTCAAATACATTAGGCTTAATGAGATTTAATCTAACATAAGGCGTGTGCACCTCAAAAGTTTAGAAACCTCCATTTACTTTGGCAAGGGGTTGCAAGGTTAACTACTGAACAGCAGCAATGCAGAAAGCAACTGCTACATACTGAACATACACTACCAGAAACCAACTGCCCACATGGAGGTACCTGATATTAGAACAGGGAGGGAAGAAAGTCCAGATAAACAAAAAAAACTCTGCACGCTTGTTACCACTGTTGCAAAGGTGTGACCTGACACGCTCCCATACAACAAAACATAGGTGCTCTTAAGCATGCTTGTGAAGCAAAGACACAAGTGACCAAATGGTAAAACCAAACATTTTCTACACGCATGTAAGAACATCATAACTCAATACATCGTATGGAAAAATGCACAACAGATGCTTTTAAGAAACATCATGAGGTTAATATGGAACACGTCATATTAAAGCACAACTGATCAAAAGGCCAGGTATACCGAACATTACAGGAAAACTTTCCACTATATCAATCTTAAGTCCAAACATCTTATTGCTATAACTTTGCTAGCTTAATCCCTCCTCTCTGCTTAGAAGCAGGCATGTAAGAACTTAAACATTGATTTACCCCTATAGTTCTGGTGCACGACGGGTCGACAGCTGCATGTTTCTTTTGAAAAAGGTGTGTATCACCAATGTCCGAGGCAACAATTACACTATACCATACAACACCCAAAAAACAGCACAGTACCAATTACAGGGAGCGAATTTCACACTGTTGTTTCAATAAGATAATATGACACAGACACAACGATTGGTCCACAAAGACACTAACTTCGTAACAATAATAACCATTTCTCAAGAGGATTAATTACCGGTGATACGGACAAGCGTCTCCCTCCCGGACAAATCTGTCACATGCTGCAAACATGAAACAAATTATGAGACTAGCGTAGCAACGAGAGCCACCCCATGCCTAGATCAACGGGAGCAAGAGAAAAAAATAGAGGGTTGCCCGGATCTCACGATGAAGGTGTCGTTGAAGGAGGCGAAGATGTGCGCGACGCCGAAGACGTACTCCCCCTCGCGGACGGTAGGGCCGAGCGTCACGTTCTCATCCTTGGGCTCCCGCGTCTTCTTCCTCCCAGACTGCGCAAAACACAAACGGCAGAGCACGCATTCCCGGTGAGCACACGAGAACTTCGGCTAGGCTCCGCGCCACCGGAGAAACGTATAGGAAAAATGCCGAGCGAGAGTGGCGGGCTGCATTACCATGGCTGCGGTCGCGTGCGTGCGCGCGGCGACGGCGACGGCGACGGAGGCAGCGGCGAAGAGAAGGAGGAAGCGCGGGCTAGGGTTCGGAGGAGAGAGGGCAGGAGTTGCGAGTGGATATAATTAAACCTGCGGCCTCGTTTGGATGGGCCTCCATCCCGGACCATACGCATCGATGGACCGTGATTTCGCCATAAAATTTCTGGATCAATTCTCCAGACTTTTACAGGCTTTTGATCTTCCAGATTATTTGGGCGTAAGAGCAACCACACAATATACTTCTTAAGTAATCCATATGCATTATAATATTTTTTACAGGCTGGCTAAACATAGTGGGTCTATCTCTAAGAGAGAACAAAATGTGTCCTTAAGACAATGGACTGTCCATAAGAGAATAAAAAATATAGTTGTATAATGCTGAGAGATAACAAGTGGGGGGACATATGTATATTTTTTACCTTTTGTGGGATCCATTTAATTGCTACCATTATGGCTTTTTCCATACCTATCCTGGCTTGTCAAATACATTGTGGTTGCTCTAAGAATAGTAATTTTGTCCGAGGGTTCAGGTACTCGCGAGTAGCTAATCCGATGGATATGAGTTTAGGTTTAAATTTATACCCATGGGTTCATAGGTTCGAGTACCCGTTTAATATTAGGTCAGACATGGAGTTGGTTTTAAACCTGTGGGTTTACCCAATTAATATTTTTTCATAAAAGTCGGACCAACCCAATGAGAGGTACCAAGTAGCATTGCTCGAAAGCTAGAACCAAGCTTCGGTTAGCATGGTTCACCCCAACCCTAACTCTTGTTCTACTTTCGCTATCAGCTCGCCACTTATTGCCCACCACCCATCACCCCCTATTGCATGTCGTCGCTTGCATGATTTGCTCGTCGGTCGTGCCGCTTCGCCTTCACCTATCAGTCGCCCCATGTCGCTCCGCCTTTGCCCGTCAAACGTGCTCCTCTATCTTTATTCGTTGGTCCTGTCGCACCACTTCGCTTTTCCCCATTAGCCACGTCATGTCACCTTCACCGTCGGTCATGCCGTGTTGTTTGTCCTTCGTCCTTCAACCACGTGGCTATACCTTCGCCCATTAGCCACGCCACGTCGCTCCACCTTCGCCTGTCGGCTGCCTCGCTCTGCTTTCACTCGTCGGCCATGTTGGCTTGAAATAGAGATTTGTATTTTATCCGCGGATTTTTCGTCGAATTTCGGGCATGAGTTTAATTTCAAACCCACTAGTTTCGCAGGTTTGAGTTTGAAGGGGTTTCATAGTTTTACTTCATCCGTGGGTTTTCACAAAAACGCACAGGTTTCAGATCTGTTACCATCCCTATTTGGACCAATTCTCAAATTCCATCAAGGACTGTGAAATTTGGATAAATTTTGGTAAAAAAATCAATTTTAAAATTCAGCTAATTTACCGAATGGTTTCTCATTTCGAACGAAACAAAATGACCGAAATTTTTTGTCCAAGTTGGAATTTGCATGAAAGAAAGTTTCTTCATGGACGCATGTCACGGACCAAACGTCAGATGGTACGGACATAGGTTAAAAAACATCGTCTCCTAAGGTCATGTCCAAACTTCCTAGGCTAACTACGATAACAGATTATAAGTGGTCATCATAAGTTATTTCAAGCACGCACACGAGAAAGGTAAAATTTTTGACGCAAAAACTAAGACCAATGCATGAAGATAGCTCAAAATTTGTAAGTTCACATCCAGAGCTAGTGTGGATCAGATGTTATAGACATCATAGACGAGAGTGAGGAAAGTTGCCAGACCCATGAATTGATTCATAGCCTGTATAGATGTCCATATGGATTGCCTGGCATAGCCCAGCCCGGGCACAAGGTTGGCATAGCCCGATAGGATCGGGCCTAGCATGGCCTGGCTGATGTACATATTGACTTTGTTTTTTCTACTCCTAACATTACAAACTTCTTTTTCGCAGCCACGTTGGGCGCACACACAGACATGCTTCTCCTATCTAGACTATGTCGTGCAGCTAGACCAGCTTCGTGCGGATGTCTTCAAGTGGAGGTTGTACTTAGAGGAGCAGGTCATCCATCGAGCACCGTTTGAGCTATCTATGTTGTGCACACGAGACTCAGGGTACTGGTTGACCCGATGTTGCCTCGTTTTTGATGTCCAGATCGAGGGTTATGCGATACACCGAGTCATGAGGTAGTTTGGGTTACGTTAGGTATTCCCATGCCCCGTTGAGATTCAGCTGCTTGCGCGGTCTCACTAGTGAGTTTTTGTGATCATTTGTCGGTTCCTTGTTTGTACAAAATTGATGACACTAACACATACATTATGTTTATGTAGACACACAAGGAAGGGAATGTCTAGACATACACCATGGTAGGTTTGGATGGTGCTATGGGTCGAGCAGTGGGATGAGGTTTTGGAGGACTTGTATGACAACGACGAGGAATATGACCCTTCCACTTACGAGGACTATATCCATTGGTATGCCCCTTGGGCATGTGTTTTTCTTGTTAGGGTGCCGATGCTCCACCAGTATGACGTCCCCATGTTAGAGACACACACCCCAAACACATGGTCATGGCGGTGCATGCATTGGTAAGTTATTAAGTCTTAAGTTATTCGTTATGTCACAATATATCCCTAACCTTTTTTCCTTTTAGGTGGACATGATGTAGCAGGCACGATACGAGGCCGACTCGATGCTCCAGCAGACCAAGCTAGGCTACGACATGTTGGGTGACATGCTACGTATGGGGCTCATGATGATCATCTAGTGCATCGAGTATGCACTATCGCTCACTTCGCCTAGACCACCTCTAGTCGCTAGCCTTGTAGCCCCTTCAAGACCGCTGGTTGCTCCATCCACAGGATACTACTCCGTCTATGCACCGAGCTCCTCCTAGTAGGATTGCTGCATGCACCACGTAAGTATCGAACCAATGTAGCTAAATTCGAACTTCATAGTTTTCATCGCTCTAACACTTATTACTTTAACAGTGCCTCAGTCACAGTTCTTTCTAGGAAGAGTCGACCCTATGTACTATAACCTAAGAGGACCTGATAGACCTTCAGGAACATGGCTTCGTATGGAGCAGTACACAAGTGGGAGCCGTAGTTACGACAGTATCCTATGGAGGTGGGGGTCACAACTTCAAGGAGCTCTATCGGCTACACAACCTACGGGTGATGATAGGCTGATCTACACCTTTGCAGCAAAATGGGCAACGCGGGGTATGGATGTCAACTGAACAACGGACATTGTGCTTGATGCTGATGTCTCTATAATCGGTTGCACTCAGCCGCTGCTTTGCAAACCCCCTCCAAATTAATCTAGGCTCTAAAGGACCCTCCAATCAAATCCAAAACCATCGTTCTTTAATGTAGCTAGCACATGGATTGAACACATACTCCACACGTTTGGGACATGTTAAAACTGTTGGAGAAACAGCAGGATCGTCGCTCTCTGTTCTCTCTGTTTTCTAGATGCGCTCTCTCTCTCTCTCTCTTTTACTGCTGTAGCTATTCCAGCAAAGCA
>KE372779.1:439085-449636 GCA_000418225.1 Zizania latifolia | reverse complement strand
GCTGACTGAGGCGCGTGGACGCTGGTCGGGGCCGGTGCGGGCGTTGGCCAGGGCGGACATCCTTGTGCTGGACGGGAGGTGGAGCGACGGAGCGAGGAGTTGGGTACCGAGCACGCACAGGAAGCAGTTGGAGTCGTCGATGGTTGGGGATAGCGAGCGTATTTTGGCTTGCTAGATGTGAGGAGCTGGCCAGAAAGAATAGGAAAACAAATAGGGTCGGGAGAGAGATAGAGAGCTGGTTAGAGAGGAGTTTTAGGGTGGGCTCTCTAAAAAATAGAGTAGGGAGAGAGATAAAGAGATGATTAGAGATGCCCTAACTCTCTTCTTGCTGTCATTCAGTTTGGTGAGTTGAGTGGTTGAGGTGCCGGTCAAGTGGCTGAAGAATCGGTTGGCCCTATGAGAGTGAGGCTGTGAATGATAGCAGCAGCAGCTGCTGGTGGTGCTCCAGGCATCCAGGCTTGGTACTTGGCCTATAACTGCACGGGGTGAGCCAAGCAGCCAGCCAATGTCCACTATAACCTTGCGAGTATTAGGATAGCTTTTGGTTGGTTAGACAAAATTGAATGGAATTATTTTATCTAGTTTTTAGAATAGATGGCAATGTTTTGCTTTATGGGTGAGTTGGATGTGGATCATTTATCTTGAGAGAATATTTCCTTAAAATAACGGATAAGTCCATCTCAAGAAATTTATGGATTGACTCATCCACCCTTACCGCACTAGTGCTTCTCCGTATCAACGCCAACACGGGTGCCTTACCGTCCGTCGGCATTGACACTAGCACCTTCCTACCGGTCCGTGCCGTCGGTGATAGCATCTCCCTACCGGCCAGCACCGCCACCGCCATCCTCTAATGCCTCTCTACTGGTCAGCACCAACACCTTCCCACTGGCTTATCCTATTTAGTTTACAACCAAATAAAAAGTAAATGACCCTATTCACCTAACTAAAAAATAATCGTCTCATTTAACCAACAACCCAATCATCTCGTCTCATCCACCCTTACGCTTCAACAAAACACTGCTAACTGACTGGTTTGTTCTCAAGTAGAGTAAAGGTAGTAGAAAGACAAGTACTTTCACAAACCTTTCGACCTCCGTGCAAATCTGTACGTGAGAATTAGACGCTGCTGCCACGTTGGGTGATTTTTTTTATAAAAAAAACTTCGGGTGGGTAGGAGGTGATTGAAATCTATTTTTATAAATTTTGAAAATAAAAGTATATTTCTGTAAATTAAAAAAAAATCCTAAATCGAGGACTTGGTTGGAAGCTCACTCACAAAACAATCTGATGGTTCGTCCTGGTTAGGAAGCCCAAAGAGACTCCCCTCAGCCCACCAAGGAGCCCACCTCACTCCCCCCACCAAAAATGCAAAACCCACACGGTCTCGGCGGCGCCTCCCCGTCTCCTCCGCTCCGCCCCGCCCCGCCCCGCCCTCACGCCGGGAAGGCGGGAAGCGAGGCCGCCGCAGAGAAGAAAAAAGGGGGAGAGAAACAAAAATGCAAAAGCAAGCTTGTCCCGCAAGACTGGTTCACGCTGAATACACGGCTGCTCGCCTCGGTCCTCCTCGCTGATCCATCCGCCTCCCGCACCCTGAGTCCCCAAACCCCACGCGCGGCGCCAGAGCTAGCTCCTCCTCCTCCTCCTCCTCCTACTTTGGTTTTCTAGCAGGCTGCGGGTGGAGCCGCTGGGAAGCGGGAAGATGGGCGGCGCGCCGGAGATCTTCGCGGGCGGGGCAGGGTCCCGCGGAGCCGTGCGGCGCGCCGTCATCATCGGGAACGGCTGCGCGGGCGCCGAGAGCCAGTGCCTCGGCCTCGTCCGCGCCCTCGGCCTCGCCGACCGCCTCACGCTCTACGTAAGCACCGGCACCGCATCATTTTCCTTCCAGCTTGTGGTATTCAATAACCAACTGGTAATTGTACTTTATATTTCTAATGCAACATTGGACTGGCATTTTACCCAGTAAGTAAAGTAAGAGATTTGCCTCTAGGATTTGGGGATGTTTGTCAACTGTTGCCACTTACCATGGTATATGCATAATTGTCATGCCAGCATTGCGATCTGCACTCAATAGTAGCAGAGAATGGAAATTCAGTTCAATATTGTTGTTCTCACGTATGCCATGTGTATCGTGTTATCTCTATGAATCACATCAATATGTTAAATGCAGATTTTGTTATGCCATGTACTTCATATGTTGCTGCAAATGTGTGTGTGTGTGTTGGGGGGGGGGGGTGTACAATGTAAATGTCAGTTTAAAGTTGATTCTGAAATGGTTCATCAAACTTGTTTCTCGATTATGATTGCTAGCTAGATGAGTATCAGTTAGTTTTTGTCATGTGCTTTGCTGTATGCATTCATGGAGGTTGCAGCAAGTAGTACTTCGTTGGGGGTATAAACCATAGAGGTCCATTTCATCATGACCAAATGTAGGGTTGATATTATTTATAAATACAGATAACTATGCCACTAACCTCTGTTTCTGTGACGATTTTCCCATTCTTACATATTCTGAAGGTTACTTTGTGAACTTGTTTCTGGTCTTGCAGCGTGTTATCAGGCCAACAGGAGGAATCAACAAGTGGCTGCACTTTCTCCCGATCTACTTGCATAAGTTAGTGGACCAAGTACTCAGGCAGATGTTTTCTAATGACAGACTTGCAACATTATTTCAAGGAAAAAGGTTGGCTCAGTATACTGTTGGTAATGACCAACCGTTTGGATTATCTTCTGTATTGGAAGCAGATACCAAAAGGATAGTGACCATAGTCAATGATACCTTTGAGAAGTAAGGTCTCATCTCTTATATTGTTGCTATACTGCTTTGCATTATTTCATAATAAGCATGACATCCATGTCACAACCTCTGTAGTGATGATTGTTTTTATAGCTGGCCCATAGTTTAGCTACTGGGTCCAGTTATAACTTGGAAGAACTCCATATAATCACCATAATCCCTGTTATATGCTAGAGGATTTTTTGTTAACATGGCATATCTGGAAGAAACAACAGAACTGAACTTCATTATGAGCATGTGTTCGCCTTGAAATATTTTAAGAATGTGTTGATTGATATCACTATCATGGATTTTAGATGTGGACATGTGGTATCCTTTATCATGGGTGTCAGATGTGGCATATTTCTTGGAAGAATGTTGGAAAGAAGAGGTTTTTTCATGAATTAAAAATAGGATACTTCTTAAAACATAATTATGAACTTCTGGCCAATGAATTTTGCTATGCAAATTGTCGAGCAACCTAAACTTTCTTAGGATGTTTAAGTTTTATCTAAAATTCTCAGCACCTGGCTCTGATTCCTCAAATTCTGTGTTTATTCAGGGAAGGCCTGGCACTGGTTGTCGCTTGTGGACGAGATACCATATCATATGCAAGTTCAATAAAGCATTTAGCTCCAGATAAGGTCTTTGTCATTCAGGTAGAATGCTATAAGCAATGCATCGTTAACTTATTTGATAACTTGTCATTTATCTTGGGTTATGAATCATTGTTTGTGCTTCGTCATGTTGATCCTAGCTTAATTTTAATTTCAATACATTTGTTGCATACTTGCATTTCAGATACAACATCCCAGGTTTCACCTCAATAGGTTTGATTTGGTGGTCACTCCTCGTCATGATTACTACGCTTTAACTGCAAGGGGGCAACAGGAAGTTCCTCGCCTTCTCCGGAGATGGATTACTCCACGAGAACCACCTGGGACAAATGTGGTATGTATTTTGTTTTCTGCAAGCAAAACATCTTGTATGTGTTTATGATGTAGCAACTGTCCCAGTTCTGAACTTTCAAAACTGGAAAGCCAGGTCCTTACTGTTGGTGCACTTCACCAAGCAGATTCTGCTGCACTGCGCGTTGCTGCTTCCTATTGGCATGATGAACTCGCTAACTTGCCAAAGCCATTAATTGCAGTGAACATTGGAGGACCCACAAGTAAACCCATCCCTCTCTCCTTCCTTTCCTGTCTGCTTGCCTGTCTATGTGATATTGAACTTCGTGATATACACAATCTACATAAGTTAGTTCTTACTGTTCATTGGACAAGAGAATAATTGCAATGCCAAAGAGACTACAATGGATGAGTTTTGATCTCTTTTTCACTGTGGACTTGTAATTGTTTTTGCAACAATAGACATAATTATACATTACATGTTAAAAGAAGGAATTGTTAGGTTGCCGCAACAATAAAGCTGCAAACTTAAATATGTTTCATTGCTGATACAAAAGGTGTCAAGTACAAACATTTACTTGAACATGATTGGCTAAAAAGTGCTTATTTCCTTTAGTTTGCATTATGGAACTAAAGCTTCCAAACTAAAATGGAGAAGCTGCAGCTTTCCCACAAGCCTTTCCCATTTTCTTCTTACAAAATCATTAAGGTAGTGCAAAATATTATTTTTCATATACATATAGTTGTTCCATCATTCCAAATCCCAACTCTATTTCATAGCTTAAGTAAGCCTGCATATGTTGAATGATTGAACAATTGAACACTTGGGAGCAGAGCAAATAAATCAATGTCACACTTTCGGACCTTCCATGTTCTCATTTATCACAAATGCTTGCATTTCATTTGTTTTTTCTTTGTTCAAGAAATTTATGATCTTGTTCGATTTACCAACTTGCATGCTCAAAAATAAAAAGCTTTATTCCTTGACATATTAACACTTCCTTTTTTTACTGAGTTCATATGTTGAGTTTTTCTGCTTTCATGCTTATATTGTGGGGCATGCTTATATAGACCTAATGCATGTATGCCATTTTCAATGGTCAGGAAACTGTAATTATGATGTAGGCCTAGCCAAGCAGCTGGTAAACTCACTACACAATGTTCTGAAGACCTGTGGAAGTATCAGGATTTCATTTTCCAGGAGAACGCCTCATATGGTAGGTCCTTGAATTGTCTATTTTCTTGTTTTATTAGGTGCATGCACTTCAATGTTTAAGTCATTTGTTGGCAGGTGTCAGATCTTATATTAAAAGAGTTCAGTACACATGCCAAGGTTTACATTTGGGATGGTGAAGGTAGTTGCCAAAATGAGATCAACCAGATGTTCTCATCTTTTTGTGCAATGCGGAAGCTTTGTTAAGCCAGTTTTGTTGCTGCAGGACCTAACCCACACCTTGGGCACCTTGCATGGGCTGATGCTTTCATCATAACAGCAGACTCAATTAGTATGCTAAGTGAGGCATGCAGCACTGGGTGAGCTTGTGACTTGTGAAATACATCTGTATCTTTTCACTACTTTTTTTATGATGTGAAGCTAACCTCCCTATCACATTTAATTACAGGAAACCTGTTTATGTTGTTGGAACTGAGCATTGCAGGTGGAAATTCTCAGATTTTCACAACACACTGCATGAAAGAGGTTCTGTCCGCCTTTTCACTGGACTGGAAGATGTAAGTTTGCTAAATATCCTTGTATAGTGGATCAATTAAGAATATGCAATCTGGCCATCTGGGTATTTCAATCAACCCCTCTCCAGCGTAATTAGGTGGCCCTGCCTGGGCACTGTCGAGACTTCAGCAAAACATGAGCCATCTTTTTTATATGCAGTTTCTCCGGTCGATTCTTTTCATATGCAGTTGTTTCTGTTATCCATTTTGAAAATACTAAGTTTGAATCTATCTATCTATCTTAAGGGTGAATTCATGGCATGGCTGTATCAGCCTTTTTTCCCATTGTAGATGTCAGACAACTAGAGCTACCCATAATCTTTTTATATGCAGTTTCTCTCGTCAATTCTTTTCATATGCAGTTGTTTCTGCTGTCCATCTGTTTAACCATAATGACAGTTTTGAAAATACTAGGACGAATTCATGGCATGGCTATATCACCCTCTTTCCCATTGTAGATGTCAGACAACTGGAGCTACCCTCCCCTGAACGATGCAATTGATGTTGCTGCACGGGTTCGTGAAGTGCTTGCAGAGCGTGGATGGACAGTGGGGTAATAGCAACCGAAGTAGAGAAAGAAGAATGCCATTTCGGTACAGCTTATCCGCACCATCCGTGAAAGGCAGCCTTTTTGTGTCGTACCACAGGAATTTTTGAGCAGCAATAGATTACCACAAGGTGTTTTATCCTTGGAAAATATAAACAATAGAAGGTGTATTAGCCTTGGCAAGCTCATTGGTGCCCTTATTGTTGTGTTGAAAACAACCAGTTGAACTTTGCAAACGGAGATCATTGGAAGGAGTCATCTGACATCAGACAATTGTGGGCTGTGACTGTGTTGAGTTTATTACCGAGTGCACAAGCCTACTTGGACATGTACTATATTGGCTCCGTTTTGTAGCGCTGCAAACTGTGGGTGCCGCGTTAGGTTGTGCCATATGTTACACCGTCTTGCTTTTATCAAAAACACCTTCCTCCTGGACAGGCAGGACAGCACCCCTTTTTGGAATCACCCGTTGGTCACTCCAGCCTTACGCCCTTTGTGCTGCACGTGCTGTTTCTGATCCGGCGGCAATCTTGCGAATGGCGTCAGCAGCGGTTACAGTAGGGGTGAATGAAGCTGTGAAAGATCTCCACAGTTAGGCAAACAGGACATGAATTAGAGAAGGTACTGTAAATATTCTATTATAAATATTTTATTTTAAAAAGTCTGTTTGTTTCGGTTTAAGATTATAATAATCTAATTTATTTTTATAAGCTGAAACAAATATGTCAGTTTATTATGTTAGCTTATTATAATTTAGTATACATATTATAATAATCTAATAAACTGATTCATCTTAATTTATTCAAGTTGGATTATTATAATCCTAAGCTGAAATAAATGGCCTAACTCTTACTAATGCTTTATTTTTAGTATTTTTCAAATATTTTAGTAAGACATAGAAATGATATAATCATATCTTATTAATTTTAATTTTTAAGTATATATATTACTTGATTAACAAGAGCCTATCAGTTAAGTATATATATATATATATATATATTAATAGAATAGAATAAGCTAAAAACGTAATATCTGTGTGATGAAATTTGAATTGTAAAAATAAAATATTCGGGAGGAACTTTTTAAAGCATCGAACGAATTTCAGAATTTGTGCCGTGTGGAGTCATTCCTAGGTCCTCGCACGGACTGGCTGCAGTAGCTCGTGCAATCGTGCAGATTCCCTGGGAAAGCGTGTCGCAGCAGCAAAGTTACCGTTCTGCCCCGAGGAACCCAGAGCCCGAGAATTGTCAAGAGCACAAGATTTTTTATATTTTGACCTTTTTAAAAACTTTTTTACAAATAAATCTCTAATAAAATTTGAATGAATAGACACTTTTTCGGTACAAAAGATCCTAGTAGCGAGATCCAACAACTTGATGTTAGGATTATTAGTGTTGATTTTTTGGTCTTGTTAGTACTCTTCACGCAAGTAAATGATATGACATAAATCAACACCAAAGTCATTAAGATTGACCTTTCACACCGTCTCATTATCGCCACAGAGGTGAGGTGCCGGTGTCAGCCTCGCGTTGAAACCGAAGACTGAGAAATCCAAGATATAGACACAACGAAGCAGAACAAGCGTGTCCTGCCAATGGCCATGCCCTGCATGTGCGTGATGGCCTCTGTCACTCGGCGGAATACATGCAGGCATTCTGACGCTTCCACCGCCCGACTAGGTTGGTCTAGCCACTCTTATAAGCTCATCTCTTCCCTTTCCTCCCCTCCTATGCCTCCTCCACACTTCCTCTCTATCCTCTCCCTCTCATTTTCCTATCGTCACCTGCATGTCACAATATTGGCCTAGGACCCTTCATTCTCACCGCACCAGCCTATCTCATAGCTAGATTACCTTTCATTCAGCACATCATCTTTCTCCACCACCCACTGCTCTTTAGACCTTATCTAGACTCTGGTGTCGACCCTCGGCACCACCTCAAACCTATATCTGTTAAGAAAAAATCTTTTTATTGAAGGACCACACATGCGGGTCAAAATTTTCCTCTAAACTCATACCCGTGTGAATAAAATATACTCGATGGGTGACTCAAACTCGTCCCACAATTTCACAGATTTAGGCAACTGTGTGCGAAGCAACGAGCATCGGCAGCATTGTAGTGGGCATGGTGCAGACATGTGGTGGCAGACTAGTAATATCATAGCGGGTGTGGCGTCGACGCATGATGGTGGACTAACAGTGCCGCAGCGAGCGAACTGTGAAAGCCCGGTAGCGGTCTGACAACGCTGCAACATGCATAGGTTCATTTGTGCCGATTATGCGTGGTTTCTAGGTGAGACACAGAGTGGCACTTGTGTGCAAACTATGAAGCAGTCAAGCAGTGATGGCTTGCCAATGCGCTGATGCCAACGAATGTGAGAGCATTGGAGAGAGAAGCGACTATGTGAGGCCAAGCCACCGCAAAGCAAGTGCTATGGTCCCGTTGACACTAGAATTTGGTACAGTCAGATTCGGTGAAACAAGGATTACCGTTGGATTAACGCCGATGTGGTAGAAAGGTCCTGACAAAATATGATGAGACATCCATTTGATTCTGTGCATATATCAAATCCTAAATATGTAAATTTGCCCTGTAATAGAAAACAGATAGATTTTCTTATAGTTATCCATAGCAGGGAAATTCCAATATTTGTGGTAATTCAGGTAGGATTTCATCAGTTCCACGGGTATAAATATGTACACCCGGGGACCTTGTAAATTATTTCTCGATCAATCAATTCAACCTTCGGCACATCGTCAACTTTTAGGAGTAGAGGTAATGTAGTTTTCTCGGTGAATTCCTATCTTGTCCCATGACAAATGTATCTATTCAATTAATATTTTTTCGGTTTAGTCTGATATTTTGGTTGAGTTCATGCGTCTGCTAATTATCCTGATGTATTGGCTCTATCTAAGGCTGCATTGTCCTAATCTCTTAGTTAGATCTGATATGTCCATCATGTGTGTGCCAGATCTGTTGGCAAAATAGATTCTTCTTGTTACCCTCGACCTCATACTGTCTTGGTTCAATCCGATCTATTAAGTTATTGTTAATAAGATAGATTATATTAAGTCAGCGGGTTTGGTCCATCGTTTCATCGGAGTTTTAGCAAATGATGTATCATGGTTCTAAGGGCTTCATCGCACTCTCAGCTGATTGAGTTATCCCAATTCCAAGCATGCATCGGCTGGTGGCAAGAATTAGCATTGGCTTATCGACCGATTAGTTTCGTATAATATTCTATCTTCTTTTTTTAATATGCAATGGATGCTTATCGGGAGCTCAGCTGATATATTATTTCTTGCACTCATGCGTATCGGATGCGCATCCGATATGGTATTATCGGACGACGCTGTCATCGACCGATATATTTAGGACAATCAATATTTCTAAATCTTATCAATTACAGGATCAAATTGACTATGCCTACGAACCTCAAGCTTAAGAACTTGCATTGGAGCTAAGAAAATCTCCGGTGCATTCGATTATGAAGATCCAAAAGCCTTTGTGCGGTTTTTGTGTCAACGGACCCATAGTGCACTAGTGTTTGATACTAGCACTCTGGTTTTACTATTGTAGGGTTTCAGTTGGATTGGACCAAATTTAATTAATTGTTAGAATGAATTGTCAATAAATATTTTGGGTATTTATTAGGTGGCATGTATGGATAGTGTGAAACCATACCTATACCGTGTACCTGATAGGTAATATTTTCCTGTTAATATACCTATGGATGAACAATTTAACCCACATATGTATCATAATAGGGTAATTACCCATCAGATTTTAGGTTACATATACATATTGTCATCTTCACCCTGAGTAATTTGATAAAACACCACTTCAAACAATGGGTTTCGTCAATTTGCCACTTCAAACATGGGTTTCACTAAATTACCACTTCAAACACTGTCACCTTGATTATCATGCTACTTTGATAAAATTTATCAAAATTTTCACGTAAAATAACCATTTTGCCCTTCTCATTCTCTTCCTCGCGGCGCGCCGACGGTCCCCTGTAGTTCTATACTCGTTTGGAAAGAGAAGAAGAAGGGCAAAATGATCATTTTACATGAGAAATTTGATAAATTTTATTAAAATAGCATGGCAATCAGGGTGACAGTGTTTGGAGTAGTAATTTGGCGAAGCCCATGTTTAGAAGGGAAATTTAACTATTTGCTACTCTAAAGAAGGACACTTATTCAAATGCCATCCTCTTTATTGCAATCAATTTTTTGCCACCCTTAACATGGGAAAGCTATTTTTTTGCTATTTTATAGTCAAAATGTGCCAACTCACTTGTCATGTCACCTTCTGTGCCACCTCAGCGGTCCGTTCATCGGTCCAGATGTCATCATCCCTTTCGTTGCGCGCGTCGCCCATTTCAGCTCCACCGGTCGCTCCAGGCGTCGTCGCCCCCTCCTTCCAGGTGCCGCCCCCTCCCAAGCACAGAGCGCCGTCATCTCCTCCTCCCAGGCACCGCCGGCTGCTCCAAACGCCGTTGCCCCCTCTCGAACGCCGTTGTCCCTCCTTCCAGGCGTCGCCGCCCGCTCCAGGCGCCCACCGCTCCCTCCTGAGCGCCGTCGTCCCTCC
>KE372779.1:410783-423630 GCA_000418225.1 Zizania latifolia | reverse complement strand
CTAGGGATGGGCGGCGGCTTGGTCTGAGTGGGCGGTGTGTGGTGGCTGCGGGCTGCCTTCCTGCCTGGTTAAGCTATATTTACCCTAGTACACATCTCAAGTAAATCAATGAATATAAATAACTAGGCCTAAATACCTAATGGGTCTACAAATCTGAATAATTTGAATAAGATTTATCAGATTATCCGAATACAAATCCGTATCCATCGGATATCATCGATGTCATATCTATTTTTATATAAAAAATTCATATCCGAATAAAAAAATTTAGATACGAATCCAGAACTATTTTTTTGAATTCAGTCGGAAACTATCCGAATCACTTTCATCCCTAGTGACAGCGCCAATCGCACCCACGCCTCACGTGCTGGCAGCCCCCCTGGGCCACTAGCACCGATAGCCCTCCTGGCACCGTAGGCCGTGCGTCCCTCCTAGGCCAAGCCGAGTAGGGCTGTTGTGCGGACCAGCATAGTGCCTCAACAGGCTGGCCCAGCACCGCATAGCCGCTCAATGACCCATCTAGCACAATAGTTTTTCTCTTTTTGCTGATTTAAATCAAAAGAATGTTTTGGGTAAAACTTGCCGTGAGTCATCGTCGTCTTTCGTGGCCTGACTTCGCGTGACGCATAAGGAACGATTCCTTGAGAAAAATGCCATGCACACCAAAATGTAATCTTACAGGCAGAATGGGATGCCCCTGGTTAAGTATTTAATAGATTTGGAATCGCTCGATTATCGATAGACGTGAAATACCTGGGGTGACTCCGTAGTTTTGTTAAGAGCTCAACAAGATGTGATGATTTATGATTGGTTTGTGATTGATAAGTAGAAAGGGAGAATGGGAGCACCCGTGGGATTTCAGGAGAGATGAAGCCAAGGACTAGCGGATCCTTGGTCGTGGTCCCATTTAGGTGGCAATGAGTTATCTTAGGTAGGCTTTGAAAAGGCCATGTAGTGAGCCTTCTCGAGTTGGCCAATTAAAGAGTAAATTCACGCCGTAGGGGTAAAGTGTACACCTTCTGCAGAAGTAAAATATGTTCGAATAGTTGCCCATGCTAGTCTTTGGTTTTGATTTTAAATAATAAAAATAAGTTGAGGGTTGAGAGCCGTTACCAGAGACTCCTTTGTGGTGTATGGCTAGCCTTCATGGTTGAGAACGAGCTTGTGTAGCTCGAGAAGTCGCATTGCTTCATAGTGAGAGGGTAAGTATCAATCCTAGGATGAGAGATAAAATTGGTGAAATGACTTAGAAGGTGAAAATAAAGTTGGAAGGATTATCATGGAGAAAATTTAATGGATTGTTATGGAAAAATATGAAGAGGAGGATCTAGTGGTATACATGGACTTTTAATTAATAAATAAAAGCTTGCTACTTAGTCAGTTGGTGGAGGTAGGACCTCTACTAACGGGTACGCGACACTTAGCATTTTAAAAGTCATACTCTATAAAATAACCTTAGTCGTCCTTATTAAACTACATCTATAACTACTTCCCGAGGCTTGTTGAGTACGTTTGTACTCACCCCTCTTACAACCCTTCAGAAGGAGATGTCTAGCCTGGAGAGGATGAATGGTACCCCGACACGGAAGATGATGTATAGAAAGAGGAAGAGGAACGCTAAGAGTAAGGTCTCGAGCCTAGTTCCCAACTAGAAGATGCTTCCGTCAGGATTTAGTTGGTTATGCTTCCGCTGTTAAGACGATGTGATGTTTGGAATTGCTAGGAGGGATGCCTCTTATGGCTTCTGTAATAAACTAAGGTTGTAAGACTATATTTAGGTCGCAATGAACTACCGTCGAATCGTTGAATGTCGTCATTGATGTTCTTTCAATTCGAATAATGGCCAATCATCTCGTATTAGTGGAGTCTATATGGGGCGGGGCGTTACAGGTAGTATCAGAGCATAAGTTGGCCTAGGAACGAGTCCCATAGGGACACTTAGAAAAATACTTTATTATGGAAACTAATTTCATAAAAATTCTTATTCTAGCCTATTACTTGTTGCAAAATTTTGTTTACTAACAATTGCTTCTTATTAAAAATTTGTAGATGGCGTCTGGGCAAGTTAGCCACACTCAAGGAGAAGGATTTGACGATTTTGTTAGCTTACTTCATGAGATGGCCAATTTCTTTGGATTTGTCGCACCTTACTTCTTTTGTGTTACTGAGGCCACCCCGCTGCACTGTTGCCAGGCCACTGTTGGCCTGTTTTTGGTCTTCGATGGCCTTTCTAATAAGGAGTTCTACATCATTGGCCCAACCCTTTCTTTAGCCATGCAAGCAGTTTCCCACCTAGCACTAGGTCGTCTTCGCCTTATTTATGCACACCTGCTATGCGAGAGCCTTTTCCACTTTATCCCATCCTTGACCTACGCTAGTACGGTATATGAGTACCCCTACATGTGTCAGGATGGCCACCCAGCCTTAGCGATCCTATCTACGATGAGCCAGGCCTAGGATAGGCAGCACCGTAGCCTCTTGGATGCTTTTGGGGTCCTTGAGATTGAGGCCTCAGCCCTTTGCCTATTTGCCGTCTCCTTAGCACCAGCAGCAGCACCAATCGTAGCAGCAGCACCAGTTCTCGCGATAGCACTGACACGCACAGTAGCAGTCACACCACCTGCCACCCCTATGCCACCACCTCGCACTGACTCACCTAATGGCGATAAGGACGATGACGATGACATAGACTACACCCTCGAGTCATCATCTTCCCCTTGCCCACACCGTGAGTTACCCACAGCCGCTTCCTACAATGCCTGTTTCACTTCGCTCACCCCACCACAGACCTCCACTTGTTTCGCACAGATGCACCCCGCCTTAGGAGACATAGCCACTAGCACTGCCCCGATGAGCCTTGAGGTAGAGGCATACCCATACTACACCACTCCTTTCATCCCCATCGCACCCATCGCACCTGTCCCCACTCGTCCTCTGCTGGTCCCAACACAGCCATTAGCTGCCCGTGGCACTTCGCCAGATGCCACACCCATTGTCACACCTGCCTCGTGCCCCGTACTAGCTCCTCACGTGGCACCAGCACTAACATTGATCCTAGCAGGCCCGCTAGGGGTGATCATCCTCAGCGACGACGACGATGATGGCCACGATGACGACGACGATGACCATAGCGACATCGATGACGAGGATCCAGATGAGCTGGAGCCTTGCAAGGATGACCAAGAGGAGTAGACTTATGACTAGATGGAGTTGGCAGTCAACACATCCTGCTCTTCCTGACTGCCAACTCCATCTAGTCATAAGTCTACTCTTGGTCGTCCTCGTAAGGCTCCACCTCGTCTAAATCCTCATCGTTGTGGTCAACACCATCATCGTCCTCGTTGCCGAGGATGATCACCCCTAGTGGACCTATCGGGGTCAATGCTAGTGGTGGTGCAAGGCATGGGGCAGG
Source organism: Zizania latifolia (assembly GCA_000418225.1). Lineage (NCBI taxonomy): Eukaryota > Viridiplantae > Streptophyta > Magnoliopsida > Poales > Poaceae > Zizania > Zizania latifolia. The sequence continues at coordinate 420,218 of KE372779.1, read as the reverse complement.
TACGATGATGGGTGTGGCATCTAGCAGAGTGCCACGAGTAGCTGACAGCTGTGCCAGGACGAGCGGTGGACGAGTAGGGATGGGTGCAATGGGTCTAATGGGGATGAAAGGAGTGGAGTAATATAGGTATGGCTTTACCTCAGAGCTCATAGAGATGGCACTAGTGGGTATGTCTCCTAAGGTGGGGTGCATCGATGAAATGTGGGTGGAGGTCAGCAGTAGGGTGAGTGCAGTGAAATGGGCACGGTAGGAGATGGCTGTGGGTAACTTATGGCGTGGGTGAGGGGTAGATGGCGACTCGAGAGTGTAGTCTATGTCGTCGTCATCACCACAAGGTGAGTTAGTGTGAGGTGGTGGCACAGGGGAGGCAGGTGGTGTGACTACTGCTGTGGGTGTGGGTGCTGCTACGGGAACTGGTGCTGTTGTTAGGACTGGTGCTACTATTGGTGCTAAGGAGGTGGCGAATAGGCAAAGGGCTGAGGCCTCATTCTCAAGGACTACAAAAGCATGCAAGAGGCTACGGTGCAACCTATCCGATGCCTGGATCATCCTAGATAGGATCACTAAGGCTTGGTGGCCGTTCTGGCACATGCAGGGGTACTCGTATACCTTACTAGCATAAGTCAAGGAGGGGATAAAATGGAAACGGCTCTCGTGTAGGAGGTGTGCATAAATAAGACAAAGACGACCTAGTGCTAGGTGGGAAACTGCTTGCATGGCTAAAGAAAGGGTTAGGCGAATGATGTAGAACTCCTTATTAGAAAGGCCATCGGAGACCGAAAACAGGCCAACAGTGGCCTACCAACAGTGTGGCGGGGTGGCCTCGGTGACAGAAACAAAGTAAGGTGCGACAAATCCAAAGAAATTGGCCATCTCATGAAGTAAGCTAACAAAATCATCAAAGCCTTCTCCTTGAGTGTGGCTAACTTGCCCAGACGCCATCTACAAATTTTTAATAAGAAGCAGTTGTTAGTAAACAAAAATTTTGCAACAAGTAATAGGCTAGAATAAGAAATTTTATGAAATTAGTTTCCATAATAAAGTAATTTTCTAAGTGTCCCTATGGGTCTCGTTCCTAGGGCTAACTTATGCAATGATACCACCCTGTGACGCTCCGCCCCGTATAGACTCTGCTAATACAGGACGAGTGGCCATGATTCGAATAAAAAAACATCAATGACGACATTCAATGATTCAACGGTAGTTCATTGCGACCTGAATATAGTCTTACAACCCAAGTTTATTACAAAAGCCATAAGAAGCATCCCTCGGGTCAATTTTAAATATCACATCGTCTTAACAGCGGAAGCATAACCAACGAAATCCTGACAGAAGCATCTTCTACTTTTAGTTAGAAACTAGACTCGAGACCCTATGCCTAGTGTTCCTCTTCCTACTCCTAGACCTTATCTTTTGTGTAGGGGTACCATTTATACTCTCTAGGCTGGACATCTCCTTCACAAGGGTACCAAGAGGGGCGAGTACAAACTTACTCAGCAAGTCTTGAGAAATAGTTATAAATATAGTTTAAGAAGGGCAGCTGAGGTTATTTTATAAAGTATGACTTTCAAAATGCTAAGTGTCCCGTACCCGTCAGTAGATGTCCTAACCTCCACACACTAAGTAGCAAGGTTTTATGTATTAATCACAAGTCCACATATACCACACGATCCTTCTCTTCATATTTTCCATAACAATTCATCAAAATTTCTTCACAGTAATCCTTTCAACATTATATTTACCTTCTAAGTTATTCCACCAATTTTATCTCTTATCCTAGGTTTGATCCTCACCCTCTCCCTATGAAGCCATGCGACTTCGCGAGCTACACAAGCTTATTTGCAACCACGAAGGCTGACCATACACCACAAAGGCGTACTCTAAAAATGGTCCCCAACCCTCAACTTGTTTTTATTGCTTAAAATCAAAACCAAAGACTACGCATGAGCAACTATCATGGCACACACCCATGACCATGGACACGATTATTCAAATAGATTTTACTTCTACAGAAGGTGTACGCTTTACTTTTATGTCGCGAATATACTCCTTGACCGGCCAAGTCGAGGAGGCTCGCTAAAGGCCTTTTCAAAATCGACCTAGGATAACTCATTTTCACCTAAACGGGTCCATAACCAAGGATCCACCAGTCCTTGACTTTTTCTCTCCTGAAATCCCACGAGTGCTCCCATTCTCCCTTTCTACGTATCAATCACAAACCAATCATAAATTATCACATCTCTTTAAGCTCTTAATAAAACTACGGAGTCACCTCGAGTATTTCACGTCCATCGACAATTGAGTGATCTCAAATCCAGTAAGTACTTAACCAGGGGCATCCTATTCTACCCATAAGGTTGTATTTTGGTGTGCATGATATTTTCCCCAAAGAATCGTTTCTTAAGTGCCAGGCGAAGTCGAGCCCCGAAAGACGACAACGACTCATGGTAAGTTTTTCCCAAAACATCCTTCTTTGTTCAACCCACTCGATACTCTGCACCGTTTTTCGAAACAACTTTTCAAATCTTGATTTTATCTCACACGATTCATTCATTTGCATCCACGAAGTTTAATATGAGTGAAAGACAAGTATTGATTATATATAACCCATGTCACAATACTAGGATGAGATCACCGTAATCATCAAGGTTACAAGGTTAATAGGGTTCTCAATTTACAAGGAAAGGCTATGTGCGGCAAATTTTAGGTTTAGTTGACTTAATCGCAAAGGTGATCATCATTAGCTTTAAGTTTATATGTGTGTCCGAAACATGTATTTATACAAAATTAAATTTAATAATATAGGAACAAGATCGTAATTAAAGAGAGACTTGCCTGGATCCGAAAAATACTCAGGATCCTCAAGGTCAAGATCTTGAGGGTCCCCGGATTCGGTAACTACGGTACAAACAATAATACATCAATAAAAGCATACAAGAAAGTTTAGGAAAATATTTTTATTCTGTCCTGTATTAAAGCTTAGAAATTTAGAAATTTTTAGAAATTTGAACAGAGCTAATCGGAGCTAAAACGAATTTTATATGAATTCATAAATATTTAATATTTCCTGAGATTGGAAATAATAGAACTGGTGCACTGCAAATGGGCCGACCTGCTACTACGCTAAATTTGCTGGCTTGGCTTTAAATGTGCAAAAATTTAAATCAGCAAAAAGAGAAAAGCTTCTGTGCTAGATGGGCCGTTGAGCGGCTATACGGTGCTGGGCCGGCCTGCTGAGGCACTGTGCTGGTTTGTCCAGGTGGGACGCGCGGCCTGTGGCGCCAGGCGGGCCGTCAGCGCTAGCGGCCCAGGGGACGCTTCAGCGCGCGAGGCGCCGGTGCGAGCGGCGCTTCTACGCGGCGGCACGCGGTCGCGTGCGCGCGCGAGACGGCTGAGCGGCGGGGCACAGGCGCACAGCAGTCAGCGGCTCGGCCGGCTGAGCAAGGAACAGCGCTGCTGACGCACGCACGGACGCGTGGTCCCTTACGTCGGAGACACAGAACAGGCTGGCTGGAGGTTGAAGACAATGCCGACGGCTGAAATTTTTCCGGGGCTGATCTTCCTCGTTATAGCTCGGATCGCCACGAAAGTTTAACAGGAGATTCAGTAGAGTGCGACAAGATTATCCAACAGTGGGATGGACGATCGGAGATTCGGATATGCTATGCGGCTGCAGGCGGCCAGAGCTCTGCTCGTCGGCGCGGTTGGCGACGGAGGCGCTCCGGCGGCTAACGCAGACCTTTTTCACCAAATTAGCGCTACTCTAAGGCTTCTAGGGCTACCTGATCAAGCTATGGGTAGTGGAGATGCCTAGCTATGGAGATCCTATGCGGCAAAAGGGGTGAGTCGACGCCGGCGAGCTACAGGCCCTCGCCGGTCATGACAACAAACGGAACGCGTTTCTAGTCATAAGTACTGGCTACTTATACGAGGAATCGAAGTGGGTGGTTACCTTGGGCGAGATCGGGGCGGAGGCGGCGTGCGACGGCGCGGGGTCGATCTCCGGCGGTGAAGCTCGATCCGGCGGGGCGGGCTGTGAAACGGAGTCGTCGAGACACAACAGTCACGTTCCAAGCCAGTACACTGAATTGTGTAACAGGGGCAGAGGTACGAGCTTTACCGAGGGCGGCGGTGACGGTTCCGGCGAGAGTTCGGTAACTCAGGGCGAGGCTTGGGGCGCTGGGGGTTTTTCGGGTGAGTACGGGAGCTCGAGAGTTTAGGGTTTAGGGGGCCGGGGCTTGTGCGGCTTAAGAACACGCGGGGAGCGGCGGCGTGACGATGGCCTGGACGGCGCGCGGCGATGGGACGGCTGTTGGCTCAGCTCACAATCTCACACTTTATGGAAGAATACACACGCTAGCTGCTCTAAAAGCCCAAGAGAAAAAACATCCAGACACAAACGCTAGAAAGTAGAAACACACAAATTTTTAGAAGCACAGCACCGCACACCAGTGCACTCCCCTTTTTATTTTTTTCACCATCGAACTGCTTTATATAGCACACCACCTGCATGATTCCGCCATGCACACCACTAATCACCCCTCCACTAATCACCTACATGCAAGGCACACCACCTGCATGCATAACGCCACAACGCCACCTTCTCAAGCAACGTGCACGTGCATGCATTCACTTACATGCTATCACTCATGTAATTACCTCCGCTCACTAATGTGCATGCAGCTCCACTCACTGATGCACATGCGGGAAATTAACCTCCACTAACTCACTCAAATAACACATAAACAACAAAATTAATTCTAACCATCACCCCTTTAATCTTGTTGGATTTATTCTATACCTCCACACCGAGAATCAAAGTAGTGTAGGCTCATCATCAACATCCGCAATGGCAAGCTACGCCATTGCCTTGGTTGTCTTCTTCACTTCATCACAGTTGTCAGCGAAGTGACCAAACTCACTACACTTGCGGCAATCAATCTTCGATTTGTCGAACTTGCCGCGGTACTTCTTCTCTTTAGCAACCTTGGCCTCTCACTCGCACGTGTGAGGCGTGGCTCGGTGCCAGCGAACAGCGGTTGCGGGTCCTCTTCCTTGTCACGCCAACGCCCCCTTGACGACTCCTCGAATATCCTCAAACGTCCGATAGTCTCTATAACCAACATCTCTGTCACATCCCCCATTACTCGATGGTGCTAACAATGGGTAGAAACTTATAAGGGACAGAATGTAGGAGCTTTTCGACGACGGTGCTCTTCTCCACTTTCGTGCCAAGAGCATGAATTCACGATCATGGTGAACTTCAAGGCAAAATCATTAATTTTTTCAGAATCATCGATGTGCATACCATCAAGCTCTCTCTTGAGGGTTTGCACTCGGGCTTTCTTGACACGCTCTTCACCCATGTTCATTGCCTTGAGGGCATCCCACGCCTCCTTCGCCGTTTCCTTCAAGGATATGGCCATCATCACAGCCTCCGGCATAGCTTGGACAATGACGGCGAGAGCTATTTGATCCATCTTCTCATCGATATCTCCATTGCACTCCACGGCCGACCACACACCTTGTGATGACAGCTGAAGATTCTCCATAAGTCCTTAACCTGGCTTTGATACCAATTGTTGGCTCAGCTCACAATCTCACACTTTGCGGAAGAATACACGTGCTAGCTGCTCTAAAAGCCCAAGAGAAAAAACATCCGGGCACAAGCGCTAGAAACATACACAAAATTTTAGAAGCACAGCACCGCACACCAGTGCACTCCCCCTTTTATTTTTTTCACCATTGAACTACTTTATATAGCACACCACCTGCATGATTCCGCCGTGCACACCACTAATCACCCCTCCACTAATCACCTACATGCAAGGCACACCACCTTCATACATAACGCCACAACGCCACCTCTCAAGCAACGTGCACGTGCATGCATTCACTTACATGCTATCACTCATGTAATTACCTCCACTCACTAATGTGCATGCAGCTCCACTCACTGATGCACATGCGGGTAATTAACCACCACTAACACACTCAAATAACACATAAACAACAAAACAAGATCAATTCTAACAACGGCGGCGTGTGGCTCGACGCGGCGCAGAGCAGACTGGCCAGCAGACGCGACGGCGGCGATGGAACAATGCCGTGGAGCAGGCTGGGTTGGCGCGGGGCGCGTAGACGGCATGCTGGCGTGAGCAGAGGGCTATGTGTCGTACGCGCACGGGAGGGGGGCTGGCGCGGACGCGCGTGCGGGCGCGCGACGGTTAATGTGGCTTCATGACATAAATGATGTTCTTGTTAACAAGCTGTGCGAGGGTTAATAAGAGCAAAATAACCATCTTAAGTAGATTGTTCTTTTCGTAGTGCTTCGACCTATTGCTGTCATTGCTACCTTGTGAGAACCAGATGATTCTGTGACCACTGGTTGGATGCCACCCACCGTTGCAATTGCTAATGAAGTCACATCCGCTATGCCATTTGCTGATGAGACGATTCCCTGTGAGTGCTCACTCTCTCTTAGTCATTCCTAATCTTTTTTACTAACATTATTTAGATTTGTTGTACTATAAAATATCGTATTCGATGCTAGGTTACTATATTATGAGACGGAGAAAGTAATAGTTACTGTACTTGAATTCTAGTGTTATGTTACGTTGTTGACTATTATTAAACTACTACCATCATTCAAACGAGTGTGGTTATGTCATATATAAATTTTGGAGCTTTTGAGCATTCATGTCTCATATATACTTCCTGAAGGTGAGAAATGCACAGTTCTAATAGACATATAAACTGCAAATAGCACGTAGAAAATTGCTTCCATTGCATTTATGGATGTGTTCAGGTTGTTCTTTGCGGGCATTGTGAAGGACTTGGATGTGGTTTTGCACAATTGTCTTGATCAAGGTACAAAGTGTTGACTGTGTTATATATGAAACTATGAAAGTACTTGCAGGTTTGATCCTTAAGAGCTAAGTAGAGACAAGATACATGCCCAGTTTTTTGTTTGATATCATGGGCATGTGCTTCTCTCAAGTTGTCCTAATGATCAGTGCACAAAAAGTTGGAAATATGTATGTATCGATATTCAGGGTTTGAAAACCATTAGGTCATGTGATCATAGTAGTGTCTGACTGTCTGGTTCTAGTTGATTGAGTTTAGAAATACTTAAAATATTAGTTTAGAAATACTCCAGTAATAACAGCAATTCTTTTCAATTCCAGCCATGTTTATAATTCTGTTACACCTGCACACCAATGGCCTGTGGCACTTGACGAATCAGTGACTTCCCATAGTGTATTACGATATTATCGCTTGATCAAGTGTAGTAACCTATGCTAGCTTTTAGTGTCATGAACCAAATTCATGACAGGATAGATATTGCTGGGAGGATAGTTCAACGACATCAGCTATTAGGGATTGGAGGATGACCTTATGCTGGGATGATGAATATTGAAGAAAGATTAGACTAATTATTTATTGCTTAATGAAATAGAGATACAACCTAAGATGACTTGACTTGACTCTCAAGGAGTTAATCTCTAAAATATAGGAAATAGATTATAACTCAATTTAATCTTATCTCTAAACTAACAATTTAAAAAATGGAAGTCGTTAAATTTTTCAAACTTGAACGGAACCGGTACTGTTGCGCAACTTTCAGTGCCGGTCCTAGCCACGAACTCAATGTCGGTTCATGGCTAGGACCGGCACTGAAAGTTGCGCAACAGTACCGGTTCCGTTTAAGTTTAAAAAATTTAACGACTTTCATTTTTAAACCGACAGTGATATAGCTTCAGTGCTGGCTTGAAGATAATCGGTACGGATATGCCGCTACTTTTAAGTGATTCTGTGATAGTGAATTTCTAAATGGCTGCTATAGTACCATGTGAGTACTATTCACGCTTTATATTGGGCAAGGTTATGGGCCTTAGCCTCGGCCCATGTCGACGACATATAGTCACTACACTAAAAATTCAGGCAGTTTCTATTGGGGCCCACGTGTTATTTACCTCTGGGTTATTAGATTCTTCCATTTGGTATTCTGGTTGCAAATGTGTTACGGTAGACGGTAGCAGCATGTGCCCTATTAAGGCCCATTTGGTAGGGATTCTCCTACCTGATTCTCAGCTGAATCAGGAGAATCCGTACCAAACGTTTTTTTTTTCAAATTTAGAGATGAATCAGATAGAATCAATTCTGGTTTTTGTGAAGGGGAGATGAATCTGCGAAATACCTGATTCTCTAGTGAATCCCGTAGACTATTTCGCTAAATGCCCATAGAGTTTGTAAATATTTACCTGCCTGCCATCAATATACCCCCAGCGATACCCCCAGCCCTAGCTCTCTCTCCCTGTGCCCTAGCCCATGCGATTGGAAGCTCTTCTCTCCTCTCCACCGCCCAGACTACCACCCCAACTGCTGAGCCCTCTCCGCCGCCCCTCCCATCGAGGCTCGCTCTGCCGCCCTTCCTGCCAAGGCCCTCACCATCGATGCCCCATCACCGTCCACCCCGAACGCCTCATCACCGCACGCGCCACCCCCATCGTCGCCCAGATCAACGCCCCTATTGCCGGCTAGATTGCCGCCCCGTTCCCGCCACCCCCATCGACGTTCTGCCCCTGACGCCCCTATCGCCGGCTAGATTGCCGCCCCGTTCCCGCCGCCCCCGTCGACGTTCTGCCCCTGACACCCGGATCATCGTCCTGGCCCCGCCGCCCAGTTCATCGCTCCCTCCCCGATGGCATTCAGGGAAAACAATTAGTAGGAAGTTCGATGAAGTTTTGAAATGCCTAGTCAAGATGACCAAGCACTACATACATCCTAAGGATAGGAACTTCTCTACTGTGCACACTAGGATCAGTGGTGACACAAAGATGTGACCGCATTTTAAGAACTGTATTGGAGCTATTGATGGTACACATATTTTAGCAACGCCACCTCCTAGAGATTATGTTAGATATATTGACAGATCTGGAAATCCTACCCAAAATGTGATGGCGGTTGTCGACTTTGATATGCGTTTTACATATGCATCAATTGGACAACCAGGGTCTATGCATGACACTACGGTATTGTACCATGCTTTGGAGGCAGATATAAGGACCTTTTCACACCCGCCATCAGGTAACCATGCATTTGTAATATTTTTTATCTTTTAATTTGAAACTTATAATATTAAAATTAACTATGTACTTGCATGGTGTAGGAAAATATTATATTGTCGATGCTGGTTACCCCAATAGACCAGGTTATTTAGCACCATACAAAGGACAGAGATGCCATGTCCCTGATTGGAGGAGAGGTGACCCTCCTGTAAGTTCAAGTGTTATTAGTTTGATTTTGGTGATTAATGACAAACCTAATTGTGTTGAGACTAATATTTTATTGAGTATTTATTTGTTTAGTCTTATTTGGATATGAAGATAGAAATGTTAAGAGGTACGCGCTAAATTACTCGTTGTCTTAATT
>KE372779.1:379839-398792 GCA_000418225.1 Zizania latifolia | reverse complement strand
GGGCAGCGCGGCCACCTGCCCGGGCGCCACGTAGCCAGGAAACCGCCACGTGGCCTACCCGAGGGGCTATCCCCCACACTCGATGAACAACCTTTTTGCCGAGTGTCCCAAAAAATACACTCGGCAAAGAACTAGACACTCAGCAAGGAATTGTTTTTCCGTAGTGGTTGTGATCTGATTGCTAATAAAGTAGCATGGACCTAATATAATCCAGGTAGGAATTGGCACTTCTGTGAGGACCAACATACACTTGTATCGGACCAAGAATTTGCTTTATGATATATTCTGAGACGTGTAATCTGCTAATCAAATATTAGCCAAATTTATCTAAGATCTGCGCATGGTGATGTAGTGGGATCATTGGCAAGTCATGATGTTTAGTGTTTTCTGATTATAAAAAGGATATCAGTATATCCATTGATGCATGATAATACCTGCACTCGAAGGTTGGTGTTTGCATGTGCTCTCCTTGGTATATAAACCTCACCTAATCAATCACCTAGCCTGTTGGAGTACCTCTACCATAGGTACTGCACGATCCTTATTGTTTTGGTGAATGGATCTATTTTGCTCCTGTTATGGCAGACAAACTTATCTTCATGTCGAGTTAGCTAGGCATTAATAACTTGCCCATGTATTCTGCTGCACAGCAGCTCTCTCCCAAGTCAATGAACATGTTATTAATGAAATCATGCGTTGATTCAAATATACTCCCTCCATTTTCATATTTCTTAATTTTCTAGGTTTAAAGTTTTTAGATACTAATTACTGATATTTTGGTGGTTAAGAGGTCACTATAGATTTACATACCCCGGCCTACTGGCTGTATATGTATGTGAACTCATTAACTATCAACATAATACAACTATATTTAATATGATAAAACACGAAATATAAATATTAATTAATTGTTTCTTGCATGACATGTCTTAAACAGTGAAACTTTGGAAGGAGAATCTGCATTATTACTAGCACTAGCACTGCGGGAGTAATGACAGTTTGGGCAGTATATAAATGATGGCATTAAATTCTGGTGTTATCTGGTCCATGTTAGATTCTTAGCGGGATGTGTGAATTGCAGCACTATGCATGTCTCCATGTGGGCATGCGCACGAGTGTGGGGGCATGTCGTATCACGTGTCTAACACTACCATGCACGAACTGAATCCTGGAATGTTAACCCGATGAAGAACTATCAGCAATTGGAGAGGACGAGAAACTAATGTTGTCTGCTTGTTCTTTGTCAGGCAAAATGAAGGGAGGCTTGTTAACTGAGAGGTTGTTTGGTTAGTAGCCATATTTTAGCATAGTTTATTATGTTTAAGATTAGATAAGTTTGATTAGTTTGATAGGTGTTTAGTTGCAGATACAGTTGTGGTAAAATTTCTTTCTAACAAATCAAGTATCACATATCAATGACTTAAAAAGTATGATGAGATTCTCTTAGTCTTACTAAATTACGGTAAAAAATTTAATAACATTAACTTAGATAAGTGTACTAATTTTAATTTATTAGTAAATAGTGACAAATCGTGGCGGGCAACAAACAGTCCTAGGAGCCACTGGGCAGTAAGACGTTTGAGTTATCAGCAATTATCCAGGCTGGATTTGAAGAAACAACATACTGGTGAGTGCTCATACAGCTCCACCCATCTGATTGATTAAACCGTATGACCATTTTTTTGTGCTAGAACCCTAGCATTTCTTGCAGAGTGGCTCAACACTGTGCTTTGCTTAATGTTTTTGTCAAAAACTCCTTTTGCATTTGTATATTGCACGGGTACTTTTCAGTATGTCTTCTAATCAAAGTTCAAATTCAGAAGATACTGCGTAGAGACATAGATAAGCACATAATATAAAGTTGAAATGATACGGAGAATTAAATTGAAATGAATAAGATCTAGGCCTGTCGTGAGAGTTGACATTACGTCTGGACTTTGTGGCGATGACACTTCTGACGGTATTATTATGAGGTTCGATTTTTTTCATTTTTCTTTATTGAAGTCAATAAGTCATCTATGAAGCTCATGGCTGTATTTCTTGCCAATTGGCTTAGTAATTATGTTTTCCCTTACAAGTTACAAACGTGTCAGCTTCTTGGAGTAGTTTAGTCCCAAGTTCGTACCGGCATTAAAGAGTAACCCCTTCACTTAGCGAGGATTAATGCGATGCCTGCACTCTGAATCCACTATCTTTTAACCGGAATTAAACAAATCCTATTGCTTAATGCAAAGTTAGTTTCACACGCCCGTGCGTGTGGGCGGAGATTAGGTGCTTGACTCACTGCTGCAGCGTTAATGCGCAGGATCTTTTTAATTATGATTAGAGTATTATATTTGGCTTATAATCCGTCTGATTTCTTAGACAGGTAGCTTTAGACTTTTCAATTTTTATCTAACGTCTTATTTATTTTAACTTGTAATTATAGTAATCTAGCTTATAAAAATAATTTGCAGCCTAGATTATAATAAGCTAGCATGTTTATTTCAGTTTATGGAAATAAGCTAGATTATTATAATTTTAAGCTGAAACAAACGAACCCTAAATACAATTTGTTTTAAATTTCTAGGCACATTTTTATCTATTTTTTCATGTTTGCTCTTTATCAAATAAATGTTATCCCTCTTTACAAATAAAAAAGTGGCATTTTCTAGAGTATAATAAACAAGAGATAATAAAGTTGTTTGCATTAATTTCTTAATTCTTATGTGCAAGTCCAAAACAAGATATGTAAAGAATCATAGGGTTGTATGACCCTTCACCCCCACAGGTCACAGGGCACTGTGAGGTTAAATATTGATGAGATGTTCCCTTCGTGGGTGGGATGATCTATTGTCTATTCTCTCGATGCAATCAGTGAAACATGGAAAAATAACTGCCGATGGCCAACTATGAACTGTGAAGTTTCTTCTTTGAAAGAATTGTGATGAGTTTTCCGTGTGTTCATATCTTATGAACTATTGCTTAAATTTGAGGTGGAATTTTCAGTCAAATTTATTCACATATGGTCAGCGGTTGAAGTTTATTTGTTTGAACGAAACCGCTGCTGAAATGATCAATTCAAAACTACTTCCAGAATTAGATAATTTAATCAGGATTGATATGGGTTTTAAAAAGACATCAAAACAACTTGCCGAATAGGGAATCAGGACACCAATTTTCAGAAAGTTTCTTAGCATCTGAGGGCCTATTTAAAACCGGGAATGAATGATGGATTATGGATGAAACTGATTATATGATAATTATTTAAGAGCACAACTCAATGAATTAAATCTTAAAAAATAAAAAAAATGATTTAAAAAAGGCTTTTAAGAAATGCTGATGAAAGTTTTTGAAGAAATGTGCTATTGCTTGGAAAGCATACACACCGTAAGGTAACAGCACACATTACAGCCACATTTAGTTGAAATTCAGATAAGTGCCTAGAATACTTGCAATATGATTTTTGTAATGGATTTACTTTAGTGTACAAAGCTTACAGATGTAAAAATAAATAAATAATGTACTTATGCTGATATGCACCTAGCCATATAACTATATAAGATCCACATACTCCAAAATACTGCCATACTGTTCATCTGAATACATACCTGAAAATAAGAACAGCAAAAAGAGGGAGAATAACACTAGAAAGAATGCTCGAGTGGAATCTCAAAGGTAACTTAATCGTGATTTTTTCATAACAAACTTAAATGCGAATTTCGTCGATAACCTGGTACTTTATGTGAAATCGCAACATATCCAACTATTTGCGCTCAGAGTTCAGTTGCTTGGCAAAATGTAACCACACTAAGAGCGCTAGAGATTATACTCATGTTAGAGATTATTCTTTTCCCTCATAACTCCTAATTAAGCTCCTTAGATTCCTCCATGGAATTAAGAAGAGCACATGGGTTTGGCCCCCATAGACCGACTAATGACAATATATACGTGCAAATATACCTTTTTAAACCATATCCTGTACTAAGTAATAAGTATAACCTAGTGCCACAGTCATGATCTTGCATTCAGGTCAACTTCCTTGCCTCCGTAGTTGCCTTCTACTCCGAGCTTTACCTGCAAATTTTAGACGCAACATCGATGAATCATGGTGAATGGTGATAAAATATTATACGAACAAGTAAACTGAATTTAAACCTTTGATCCCGAGGCCGATAGCATTGGCTCTGGATCCCAAAACCATCCATTACTGCTTCTATTTGCCCAAGAGGGGGCGCATTAATCCTTAGACCATGAAGAGTAGCAAGCATATACCAAACCCAAATGCAACACACAAACCAAAACAACTTTAAGTGAGTTGTGTGTCATCATCATTAATCAAGGTGGGATATGAAAGCAATCTCGGGGGATTACATTAGTGGGTTGATACTAGTGTATGACTAAGTTTAACCCTTTTCTTAATTGTGATTAAGTCACACAATCAGGATGCAACAACTCAATAACACTAACAGGTCAACCATCGAATTTAATATCTCTTCTCAGCATTTAAACACTGCAAGCTGGAAACAAGAAAAATCCCAACGAGAAGCTGAGATTTCAAAGTGGACTGCATTTAGGTACTGCCGTTATGTGCATCAAACAAAGTGGCATTAATGTATTACTTATCTCAGTCGTCATTGTATCAAGATGCGCACCAGACGCAATGCATGGGTGCATTCAAATAGGCGTTGCGTTGCACCATTTAAAGACCTAATTGCGTACTACTGTATACGGTGAACTAGCAGCATATCTATTCGAGAACCCTATTTATTCGATTAACAGAACCATGGCTCAACATTCAAGTCCATTCTCTCCTTTTTTTAGCTATGCTGTGCATTTGAGATACTGTGCTCAATAAATTTCATTCTTGGCCACACTGAAGTTGTGAAATCAGTCAGAGGTCAGTCAAATTTCTATATAAGCTTTGGATGCAATCAAAAGTACATATTTCCTCCGTCCCATAATATTATAAGAGTAAAATCCACCGTGGGTCATCCAACTTGTTTAGTTGTGTCATTTAGTTCACTCTACTTCAAAACTACGTATATAAGTCACTAATGTAAGTTAAGTGAGTTATTTATTTTCTTAATTGTCCACATAAGCATATTTTGTTCATGTGACATATCACCTAAACTTCAAAACTACAAACAATTACTTGCAGAAAAATTAATTACCATATAGGGAAAGTAAGGAAGATGACCTGAGCAGCCGCGAGGAGCTTGTTCACCTTGGTGGCTACCGAAGTGGTTGGCCACATGTTGCTCGTGACTAGGGTTTTATATGTAGTCATAAAGTTTGCAGTTTTGAAGTCTAAAAAATAAATATTACAGGATTTTTTTAAGTAATTGTTTGCAGTTTTGAAGTCTAAAAAATAAATATTATAAGTTTTTTTGCAAGTAATTGTTTGCAGTTTTGAAGTCTAGGTGGCATGTCACGTGGATAAAATATGCTTATGTTGATAGTTAAGAAGACAAATAACTCACTTAACTCACATTAGTGACTTATATGTGCAGTTTTAAAGTAAAACGACATAAATGACATAACTAAACAAGTTGAATGACCCACAGTGGATTTTACTCATATTATAACTTAAAGATCTAATTTAATATTTTATAGTACAACAAATCTAAAACTATTCAGATTTATTATACTATGAAATATTATGGGACGAAAAAAAGTACTATAAATAATAAGTTTCGACTTTCAACTACACACCTAATAATAATAGGCATAATTATCTGACAAGTCTGGTTAACTTATTTACATAAAATCTACTGCAGGTACTAATAAGTCACTAGCAAACTTCTAAAACAATTAAATTAGATATGCCTATCATGAGTTTCAATCTTCAACAAACTCACTATCCAGGTTGCCACAGTTATCTAGCATGTGGCTAACATTCGTTGACCAAAAAAATTGACACCAAAAATCCAGAACAAAAGAAGACCATCACTGATTTTCCTTCAGGTAAATGGGAGGGAGAAAAAAACACTAATTGTATCTTATACCACAGCACCCCCCTGCTCATTTTAGATTTCTTCACCTTCTGTATATGACCAACCACAAAGCCTCACACCTCGCACTTCTCTTCCACTCAAAACTGATAATTCAACCGCTCTCTTGCCACTCTCCAGCCATGAATACCTTGGGTAATAAAATGAGTCTAGTATATGAACGTAGTAGTACTCTTATACTCTTAATGCTGCATTAAAGAAACCCAATTGACCTCCTCATCATCCATCCCCCCTATAAATACTTGTCATCTCTTCTCCATCCAACCACACCCACAGCAACAAGACCGTGAGCATTCTGCCGCTTTGAGTTCTTCCTCCATTCTATCATCTCCTATCACCATCGCCTCATCTGCCCGTGTCTATATCTGATCGACCCTACGCAACAGTAAGCTCCCTCGCCATTACTTCCAGCTCTAGCTCCATGTAGCATGTAACAGTCGTGCAAAGTTCGCATTTGATCAACCAGCTAATTAAGCGTTGCGTTTATGTTTATGGGTGTAAGCAGGGGTGTACCTCTCGGGATGAGCCGAAGCAACAAGAAGAGCTGGAGGGGCCTCGACCTGAAGCTGAACCTCTCGCTGCTGGCAAGAGGGGATTCGTCCAGGAGGGCGATGGCCGACGAGGAGTCGTCGCCTAGCTCGTGCCTGTCGTCGGAGAACGAGCACGGCCTGCAGTGGTCCAACAGCCCGGAGGCGACGTCCATGGTGCTCGCCGCCTGCCCTCGCTGCTTCATCTACGTCATGCTCCCGCAGGATGATCCCCGGTGCCCCCAGTGCAAGAGCCCGGTGATCCTTGACTTTCTGCAGCAGCAGGACAACAGCAGCAGCAACAACAACAGCAATAGCAACAGCAGCAGGAAGAGCAGGAGGGGATGAACCTGAAAAGCATGGGGTGTTCTCCGTGTTCAGTAATTCTCTTTGTTGTGCTTATTCCTCCAGTGTAACCACGATATATCCTTACCAAAATTGTGAGACTAGCATGAATCCATGTGTTAGTGGCACAATTCTGATACATCATGGATACACTGGGGACTATATCCCATGTTCTGGCTTCCTTCTTTAGTGTTCCAACTTCCAACTGCAGAAGTTTTGCTTATACATAGGACCAGACTTCTCATCTTTGTTTTGTTTCGTTTTCGTTTCCTTTGCGAGATAACAAGAAAACATTTACTCTGAGAATGTTGAGATGATTACCATTCTGATGTATATGATAGTTTTGTCTCTAGCTTCCCAAACCCATAAAACTCACTCTTTCGTTTTTCGTTAGACAAGGTAAACAGATCATGCATAGAAAATGGGGAAAAACACAGCAAGAACAGTCAACCATATAAATGGGGCTGTTATGAATCTGTCATCACCCATCACAGTTTGCTGCTCCCACGTTGCAATATAATCAGGTCACCTTCCATGAACACTCTACTATCCCTGAAAAAGACATTATGTAATTGAAAAGGGTATGAGATTTCAAATCAGGAAGAGATATAGTATTTGGAACAGTTGAAAAAAAATGCAGCTGGTGACGCCATGCAATGAATACCGATTAATTTCAGCATCCGTCACTCTTATCTCTTCATAATATGCATCCATCTGAATACGTGCAGTGTGACGCAACAACCTACCTTAATGCTTCTCTAGTCATCTTTGTCAAGCTGATATATTCATGTTCACCTGATAAAGACAACTCAGATTTAAGTCTAGATCATCACAATCACGCAGAGAGATCAGCCATTCTAAGTTGATTCAAATCACATCAAAAGGAGGAAGCAAGAACGAATAAAGAAGGAAAAAACATGCGCATGCAAATTAGATGTCCCTTGGTCTGTGTTGACTGTTAACGGCAAACTTGTCCATTTTATTTCACCCATCAATGAAAACAATAGTGTCTCAAACTGTATTCTAGTATTTCAATGGAAGACAACACAAAGGGCATGGGCCAACCATTAAGAAAAAGGAAAACCCGCAGTCCAAATATATTATGATTTAGCCTACAAAATATAATTAACTAATACTATATCCAATTCATTTTATAAGTCGTTTTAGCATTCTCAACTCTTTCCTAATTATAAGTCGTTTTAAAATTTCCACAATTAAACGCTACCCCTCTCAAAAATAAAAACTCGCTTTTTCCATCGTGGAATAAAAGATGGGCAACAAAGTCATAGGAGGAAATTTCTTAATCCTTGTGTATAAGTCTAAAACGACTTATAAAAGGAAGCAAATATAATTGATGGATGTGCAAAGTAACCTGTGTTCGCCTTTCCCAAACACCAAGCAAAAACATCATCCAAATCATAGATACTCCTGCAACATAAGGATATAGCTTACTGCAAACACTTACAAAACCACTCATGTAATCAACGACGCGAAATAGATGAAGAAAAAACAGAACATACCGAGTAGAAATTAATGCGCAAGATTCTTCGGTTCTAATGTTAAGATAATTTCTTATATGTCACCGAAAAGTTTATCTGTTCTCTTATATGTCATTCGTTCTCTTACTGATATATATTAGTGAGAGAGCGATCATATAAGGAATTTTCCCTTAAATGTTTCATTTGAAAATACAGTTGCAAGAGAAACATGCAACCAAAGCCAAATAAGGCCTGAGGGGATCATTGAAAAATGAAAATGGAGCTAAACTGCATTGGTATACCTTCACCTCTGGGTTCACGGATCTCTCTAATTCCATAGAAAACCAGCATTCAATATGCAAAAAAAAATCAACCACTGATATATGGATCCTAAATTGCAAAATCAGGTGTGACATACGGAAGCTCAACGAAGTTTTTTTCATGTTGATACCCTTTGATTGCTTTCCAACAAAAGGGAGTAGAAGAATATGTATTCCGTCCTAATACCAGTAATAAGGATGCGCATGACCGCTTCAGAACCATCGAAAAGACCAGAAATGTGACAAGTAGAATCCCATCTGTTCCTATCGGCTTTGTTAGCTTTTTTTGCAGCACATTATCAGAACAACATCTTCATCAGGTAGCTTGGCGGGTGATTCTTCAGAGCCATGGAGCTAGCAAAAAAAATGAATTATGACATTAGCAATAGCAAGCATCTTTTCTGTTCAACTTGTACACATTACAAAAGAGAAAAAGAAACTTATGAATGGGGTAAATCACGAAGCACATATACTGAATCGGATAAATAGATTCATCGCTACCACATTACGAATGGGAAGATTCCAATTTACAATGTTACAGTTGTGTCGTTGTATGCACCGCAACATAAACAGGGGTACAATTTATAACAGCAACATCTCAAAGGCAGGCGCAAGAAATAAAATTTCAGAAATCAAATCACAAGTCATGGTCGGACAAGAATGAGGCATTCAGGTGCTGAAGAAACCGGCAGCAGCCCATCATCCCGCGGGATCTACAGTACAAAATTCGCCGGGCCGCAGGATGCGCTGGTCAAATGGGCATACCAAATTGAGGAATCTAAATCCCTAATCCAACAAAACCCCAAAGAACAACGCGCACTTCTCTGTGAAGCAAAAAATGAAACCCGGCTTCACATTGCCCCCAAAAAAAAAAATTAGGGGAAAATCTGACCTAGACTGCCGCCTTCTATGGGGCCATGTCATAGCCTGAAATTTTCAAAACTTAAAAAGCTGTGAATGAAATAAAAGGAAAAAAGAATTTGCAGTAAAAGAAAAATAAAAATGGAATTTTCATTAAAGGAAAGAAGGAATTTTCAAGTATTAAAATTTGGGAAAAGAAAGTTTGCAAATAAAATGTTGCTCAAAATTTTTGCAAAAGTCTCTAAAAATGTAAAGAAATTTTCAAGAAATTTTCAGAAATTTTTCTGAGTTAAAAATATATTTTTCATAACTTTTAGAGATCTTTCTAAAAAAAAAGAAATGAAAAATTATTTTTTAAATAAAAATTCCGAATCCCCTCCTTCTTGGGCCAGCTTGCGCCGGCCTATTCTCCCACGCGCGATCCCATGGCCGCCGAACCCTGCCGTCGCCGCCGTTCGCTCCGCCGTCGTCCATCGGTCCTTGGCATCACCTCCGCCGTTGCCATCGACCACTGGAACCCCTTTCCCGCCGTCGACCCTAGCCGTCCTCCACCCGTTCCTCGTCGTCGGTCGCCTCCGTCGCCGCCGCTCGTCGCCGATCACCCCGGTGAGCTCCCCATCCCTTCCTGGTCTCATTTCGCCCCTCCGCCGTCGTCCATCGGTCCTTGGCATCACCTCCCGCCGACGACCATTGGTCCCCGTGCGCCGCCGCGACGCTCTCGCGTGGCCGCCACATGGCCCCCACCCACGCATGTGCACAATCCCCCCGCTGACGCCATAAATCTGAATTTTCTTTAGAAAAATAATTCTATATTGCGTCATAAATCCTTTTTATTTTCTAAAATTAACAGAATATGGTTTAAACTTCAAAAATTCATATCGAATTCATTCGAACTCCGAATTTAACCATTCAAATTGTAGAATTTTTCTAAAATTGAGCTCTGCCCATTAAAAATATGTTCACACATAGAATATATGCACATTTGTACTGTTTTAATTTATTATTGCTTGCTTGTACTGCTGTTTAGTCTCCGAAGCGCCGGAAGAGCCTGTTTACATCGAGAAGTTGCCTATTTTCATCCCTGTTCAGCAAGGCAAGTTATTCAAGTCCCTCATTTGATCATATTAAACCCATGTTTCAAAGCTATTATTCTTTGAAAATTGTATTTTATTTTTGAATGTCACTGGGATTGGGATATAACCCTGCTTGTATTGTCCCCTGTTGATTATTTACTTGTTCCTTGCTACCTAGGGATTATTTAACCTTACCAGTGTAAATCTTTATTATAATTTATCCGGATGCCTAGGATTGCTTAGCCCTGCTTAGAAACTAGTATCATATTTTATCATGCTGTTTAATACCACTTACATGTTAATGTTGGCTTATATGATTACTAGTGGAATAATGAACTGGTTCATGATTTAATTACCACTAAAATTTGACTAAGGTGAGTTATAAATACAAGGTCCGTGGTTATGCTAGTCATACTTATGACACTTTAAGAACCGATTCATGGGCCACTTTTATACTGTAAACTCGCACTCACCATAAGCCAGCATAGGTAATGGTATGACCGGAAGCCTAGATATCTTGGGTGAAGCATTAAGATGGCTGATAGTTATGCACTAGGTAAGTCTTTGCTATTCGAATGGGGGTGCCAGGGAGATATCGGGTGTGATAGGATCCTGGGATGTGAAACTTGGAGAATCTAGGTGGATGGTCATATCACAGCTCTTTTCTAAGGTACCGTGGTAGTATTGAGGCGCATGGTGATATGTTGTAGGGCAGTGTCTTATGAGTAAAGTTGTGTATCTCTGATCAGAGTAAAACTATTCGAATAGTCGTGCCCATGGTCAAGGGTGGTAATGCAGGGTCACTCATGATTAGTCCCATGATTACTTAATTAACCTGTTTTACTTTCTGTTCATCCTGGTTAGCTCTGGTTAGAGTGGATTGGTTGGTTCTTTTAAGCCTGATGACTTTGGGTAAGAGTTATTCAGTTAATGGTTTAATAATGTTTTAAGGTTCCAATTTAATTAGAATTACTTTTTAAATTCTAGTTCCCTTTAATGCTTTCTTTATGCAAATGAACCTTATTATGCCGTCATTTGTATCCTCTATGTATTATAACTGTTTCACTCAAATGGCTTGCTGAGTATTTAAAATACTCACCCTTGCATTTCCCCACCATCAGAAGAGGAGTTCGTTAGCGAAGATGAAGGTTGCGCCTTTTGATCTATGCCCAATCAAGTTTGCGTCAATAAAGTTATTTAGGAGTTATTAATATTTGTTATTATTGTTTGAGGTTCCAATGTCACCTTTGTAATAAGTACTTTATTTATTTCGTCGTGAACAATAATATTTTTGATGTCTAATAAATTATCTATTATGTGACTCGACTGATTTCTAAACGAATGACTTTTCATATAATAAATCATAAGAAAATGATTAGAATTTTTATGCGTAACAGACCAAGACCACGGCGTTAACCTGAAACGTCATCGGAACTGAAGAGCAAATCATCTAACATGAGAATGGCTTGTTGGTTGCTCGAATTACCTGAGCCTGAGCGCTGCTGCTTTGATTGGTTCGTCTTCGATTTTCGAAATCGCATGAACAAAGTTGCTTTTACTAATTTCACCCTTGGCCTTTTCAGGTTGTCCAGAGCTCGTCCTGGGCAGCTGGGCTTTTCGGACAGTGACCAGGCTTGATAGTAATAGCCTTAGATTCAACTGGCCCAACTAGAGTCCATTATTCTTTTTTTATTTAGTTATTAGTCACTAGACATATGCCCGTACATTTTAACATAAACTAGAAAAATTGGTGTGAACGTTTAACAATGTAAATCATTTGATTTTTTAAAAATCAAACTTATCTATTTTTGATTAATTTTATAAAAAGATATATTAATAATTATAATATCAAATTAGTTTCATTAAATATGTTTTAATAATGTATTTGTTTGATATTGCCAATGTTAATATACTTTACTTAAACTTGATCAAAGTTAAAAAAATTAACTTTAAAAAATCAAATGACTTGCATTGTAAAATGGAAGTAATACATTTTTGTGTTAAGTATTAAAAATTTAACTTTAAAAAATCAAATGACTTAACGGAAGTAGTACATTTTTGTGTTAAGTATGTAGCACATATACAAACAAAATAATTTTTTAAACACAGAAATTTATAGAATTTTCATAAGAATTGGTTTGATTTCTCCAAAATTTACATGAAATTGCTTTGTTCAGGACTGAGTGCATTCCACTGGCAGCAACCATTGATGTTCTTTTATTAAAAAGTTTAGAATAATTTCTATTGCCACCTTAATGAGGATAGTAAAACACATAAAGGGTAAAAACATCAAAAAAAGTGTGATGCAAATGGATTAAATGGTAATTTTGTCTTGATGGACAAGGGTTGCGTGGGAAGGGTGCAGGTAGGGGCGAGGCGTGGAATCACGAGAGAGATTTTACGGTGCATTCTACTGACTGTAGAATGCATCATAACCATTGATATTTTTTATTTAACAGTTTAGATTAATTTCTACTACTACCTTGATGAGGGGTAGTAGAAATTATATATGAAAAAATCATCCAAACAAAGTAGGGTGTGGAGGGATAAAATCATAATTTTCTGTTAAACCACCTAAAATCAAATTATATCACTAGCTTCTTATGTACAATTTTCTACTTAAATTTCTAAAGTGCCAAGTAGGAAAGAAACTTATAAGTTTTTGACTTAATAATCAATTAAAAGTATCAAATTATCCTTTAAAATCAATAGCTAGAATTGATCTACCACTGATATAATACTACCAGTAAAATGCACCATAACAGTGCTCAATCGCCAATATGCAACGACAAGGAGGAGGGGAGGAAGAGGCGACACAAACGACCATCAGCTCGGATGGCTTGCCAAGCTGTGCAACAAGCGGTTGGCATAGGAGGCAGGCAGGCGGAGCCGCCCATCTTATGAAGGTGAGCGACGCAGCTAACGACAATGAAATTTGCTTCACCAATCACAACTTGGCCATATGTTTTACTTGATCATCTGTCTTGGTGCTGGAAATTTCTGTTGAATTCGAGCAGCGCATTCATATTTTGACGTAAGGAAAATTTCCATCAACACATATTGTATACAAGTTTGTGCTTCTTCCATAGTACATAATCGATACCTATTATTTGTGATATGTATTTGAATGTCCCTTAGCACCTTGGAAGGTTTGCCCAGCACAATCATATCCAATGTTCATGTGTGGAAGATGCCTTATGTAGCATGAGTAGCATGAGGAAGAATGTGATAGGCAAGGGCTTCTGTTTCATTTGGTTGATCAACTCTTTATAAATTATAGATCAACTTTTAGAATATATTCTATTAATAATAGAATATATCATAAAATTTGATGGTAACTATATATGAACCGTCTTATCATCAAATCCACACAAGGCAAATCACCGACTTGTACTGTCCTATCATCAAATCCACACTAGGCAAATCGCTGACTTGTCAACTCGAGCATATTCATGCGTGGCAGATCGCAATGACCTGTCACTTCCTGGCTCATGTTCGTCCCAGAAAATAACAAAATGTAATCATAGAAAATATTTCACAGTGAAGAAATGGTTCTCGACAGGATCAGAAATGGTTCTCGACAGGATCAGTTAGCTACAGGCAAGCAGGTCACTTCACTCTCCCTGAAACATGTGAAGGTTAGGCATGAAAAAAACTCATGCTATCACTGACATGCAAAACAAAGATAAGAAAAACAAATACGCCCTACAGCTACAAGCACCGTCGATTTATTTAGGTCACACTTGTCGGGTTAAACATTTCTCACTGTGCCTTAATGATCACGCAGCCCCAAAGATGAGTAGATAATTCATAATTAGGCAATCGTTTGATGGTGATATGATCCTTCTGCCTGCCTCCTGTTTTGATCATGGACGGGCTCTAAATTCCAGCCACTGTCTTGACTCTTGAGCAATTCAACATTCTCGAAGCTGATGATCTCTGGGAATCCCAGGATGATACATTGATAGTTTGATACTAGTATTGTTGCTGTCAGTGCAAGAAACAAGCCAGGAGTCAACTCTGCATGTGCAGATGGAGAATTACTAGTTGCTAATTACTCTACTCTGTTGCTTCATTCAGAAATTTTAGCAGAATTGATGTAGAACCAAATGTTGCTGTTATAAACAGTATGTCAGAGATGTCTGTATTTTCTCTTCCCTGTACTCCAAATCAGCATCCCATAACTATGTGCAGCATCAAAGGAACAACCTACTCTTTGGTCGTCATGTGTTAGTAAATTTAGCTGATGTGTAATGCATCATCGACAGTTAAACTGCATGAAGTTACTGATCAAAATGCCAACAAAAGTGTCAATTACTACGTCTGTTTCACAATATAAGACATTTGGTTTTTTGTTATTCTTTAACTTTTAACTTTGATCAAGTTTAAGTAAAAATATATTAACATTAACAATATCAAATAAATACACTATTAAAATATATTTAATAATTGATTTAATAAAACTAATTTAATGTCGTAATTGTTAGTATATCTTCTCATAAAATTAGTTAAAATTAAAGAAGTTTAATTTTGAAAAATCAAACGACTTATATTATAAAACAGATGGAGTATTAGCTATATTTTTTACTCATTTGATAAGATGCCCTCCAACAACAACCGCATTATAAGGCTTATGCTCCTCACCACCCATAACATGAACAAAACCTACACCATCAACAAGAAGAGGGGAAGCATAAGAAAACAAGAAGATGGCTTCCAAACACAAAGAACCTGGAAGAAAGCATTAAAGCTAAATGGACACGTAGGCATTTTGTCTGTTCATAATTGCCACAGCATTCCTTTGCCAAGGGAAAAGGTCATTAGGCCCTGAGCAGTGCAGGCACTCCTACCCTTTAAGTACTAACACTTTAGGTCAACCTTAGCCTTAGGATTCACTTTTCTCTTGAGATAAGTTGCCGCATATTCCAAACTTTTCTTGCCCTAAGGAGCAGAGAACCTCATAGAGTCATAGGAGACATAGTGGCACATCAGGGGGGATTTATGGTCATGTCCCCCTTCATTTTGATTCTGTTGGGCCTTTAAGTTATTTCAAAGTTTTGTTATTGCATCAATAGTAAAATGAAGGGTACTTTTCTGGTATAATATTTATCTCTTAATAAGCAAGAGGTAAAATTAATCTATATCATTAAATTTATTTAAAATGAGAATTAAAGTAAAAAATGTAATTATATATTAACCAGCTATTACCAGTTATCACCTCCTACTACACTAGCGGCTGGCACAAACTTGTTAATTCTATTCCGGTGGCTAACCTGTGTTGACTATTGGAATAAAATGTTTTGGTATCGACTGATACCGGTGTATCTTTTGGGGTCTAATATAATTAAATATGATATATTTAAATATGTTGCTATCTCCAATAAAATATATAGCTTGAATATAATATAATATAATATATAGTTTAATATAAGTAATATGTAACATATATCTCAAAAAAAATAAAATACAATTTTGACATGTATGAATGTTATTGACAGGAAAAACCAGTATGATCAGTATTAGCCGATATGTGACTGGTATTGATCGAAATAGCCGATATTGATTTGTATTAAAACTAAAATGATATATCACTTAATATATATCAGTTTAAGTGGCGAAATGATATATGGGGACTATTTCAAACAGTGTCAGAACAAAATTAATAAGTTTGCGCTTGTGCACACAGAATAAAGCAACGCTGCTAGGTCGCTAGGCTAGGCCACCCCACACTAGGCCGGCAGCTCGACCAGCGCCGGATCACCGTCCGATCTCCCGACCAATGTCGGATCGCCATGTTCCGTCGCAACCTTCTTGGAGATGTTTCCATCAATGGGCCGACGCAGCGACAGGAGTGGACCGGCGCCTGCCAAGCTTCCGATCGAAATGCAACGTCTGTTGCATGCATGCAACATCTTAGGAGTAAAAAGAAAAAGAAAACTCATAAAATTTAACCGTAGTTATCGATCTTGAAAGATGAATTATTCAAATTTAATTAGGTGCGTCATAAAATTTGCCTTAAAAGAAAATTTAAATTTACATAATCTAACGCCCACAAACTACGAGTTTTATAAGCCATGT
Organism: Zizania latifolia; assembly: GCA_000418225.1. Classification (NCBI taxonomy): domain Eukaryota; kingdom Viridiplantae; phylum Streptophyta; class Magnoliopsida; order Poales; family Poaceae; genus Zizania; species Zizania latifolia. The sequence goes on along the minus strand of KE372779.1, from coordinate 382,117 downwards.
TTGATTTACTCCCATAAATTGCCACACTTCTTTGTTAAATTTTGTCAAAGTTATAACTAACAATTTGCTCGTCACACTTTAGATCAGGTTTGGCAAAGAAATGAGTCAATAGCAAGGGGTACAAAAATGTTACTGTCTTGGTTGCAGCGGTGATCTAAACATTATCCTAACTTCACTCGCCACATCTTAGACATAGTGTGGTAAAGTTTAACAGCCAATCAAACATGCACATAGTCTATTCAATAGAAAAATGGACGATCGAGATCAAGCACGGTAGAACAAAATGCTGGTATGCCGCCCCTATAGTGGGACTCGTGATCCAGGCCGTCGACGGGACGATCCGACGACCCACACTACTTGAGCCTCTCCACGGGCAGTACGTTCCAACTTCCACCTGACACGAACACGCTCCAAAACAAGTATTCCTCCATACTTTTTAGCCATGACACGAACAGACAACCTTTTCCTCCTCAAAAGCTGCAATGGCGATGCTTAATGAAGCAATCAAGCTAAACGTTTGGTCTCGAGAATGATGACAAGCTGTCGCGCGTGGAGATTAAGCTCGTCTCGAGGGCAGCTAACTACCAAAACTGCAACCCAAGAACTCACCATGGTTATCTGCGATGGCAACTATGCGTTGTTTAATCTCCTATGAGATTCTTGTTTTCCAATGAGATGTTTTAAACTTTAACTCACATTGCCCAACCCATGATAGTTTGTGATGTCTTCTCATTCCTCATCAGGCGATTAAGCATGTCTTTGGATGTTTGGATGGTAGGATATTTCGGAACGGAATGAGACGATCCTAGTTTTAAAGCTGTTTAGATAGAAGACAGGTGTGACGAGATGATCCCTGGAGAGAAATATTCTCTCCAGATTCGGGACGAGCTCATCCCTGAAAAACGAGGAGACAGGTTCGTCCCACTTGTACATGAGAGAATGACATGTGAGACCCACATGTAAAATATCACATGTCATGTTATCACATCCCTCTAACCAAACAAAAAAATATAAAATGGATCTATATCGTTAACTAAATAGAAAATAGGATGATTCTGTTCCAAAAAAAAGAGATGAAACCATCCTGTTCCATTATATCTCTAATCCAAACACAGCCTAAACCACTCCATTTCAATCTTCGGAAAGATACATCCATGATCCATCGCCTGTTGTGATATAGGAGTACATGCTGTACTTTCAGGTTTCAGCTCGTCTTCTTCAGATGAATGTTTCTAGTTGCAAGTCTTGGTCATACCAGCATTTGCAGAGCAGAGCAGAAAACATAAGTGTGACACCTTACACCTGCCACCTCGCATTCAATGGTTTGCAGATTGTGCCAGGCACATCTACTATAGAATTTTTTTGCATCTATATTTTCAAAAAAACCTGCAGGGATGTGTGAATAGTGACAGTTCAGGTAGTAAGTAATGAAAGTGAGATTCAGAAACCAATATGATCAGTTTCCAACAAAAAAGACTAAAAGAGAGGAAGTGATATGAGCCAAATTTGCAAGAGAAATGAAGTGCAATCCACAAATCAGAAATGAGGCCAACGTCTACAAGACTTGTAGATAACAAAATATTGGCTGGTTAAGAAACCAAACAAGCTTTTCTAAGTGCATCAAGAGAGACCGATAACTCGTGCAGGCTACCAAGTGTGTTCCAGATTTCCTGCTTTTTTTCTAGCACAAAGCTAGAAACAGCTATCAGATAAAATATTGGAGAGCGGCTTTCCAACTCATATAAAAAACGGAAAAGCTGTTGATCCAGCCAGAGAGCAAGGAACATGACGAGCGTACCCCAATCTTAGCAGCAAACATGCCAATCTTAAAAATAGCAGAGGTTAATATAAGCTTTCCTCTTTGGATTTTTAAATCCTAACATCTTTCACAACCCCAAGTTACATCAAAGTAATACTACCGTAAAAATGAAAAAAATACATTACTTCATTCATCCTATAATATTGTAAAAATTAGATTTGATATTTCGATTACAACGAAACTACGTAGTAACACTATGCAATTTTTTTACTATAAAATATCAAGTCGCAGAGTATCAGGGAGTAGCCGAGCACGACCGCACAGCCAGTTTGTGTTTGTCATTGGCCAATGCCATTCAATGTTAGTATTCAATTCCTTACTGAAACATTTCCAACCCTAGTAAATGAGCTCAACTCACCCTGCTCTCCTCTCCCTCTCTATAAAACACCTCGAATTAACGCAGCCCAGCTGCCCAGCAGAGAGAGAAGCAAGGCCACCGTCGCGCCACCAACATCCACC
>KE372779.1:361951-373131 GCA_000418225.1 Zizania latifolia | reverse complement strand
CGCCGCCGCTCGTGACGGCGACGCGGCCCGTGAGCACGGCGGCCTTCCTCCCTCGGATGAATCTAAGGCTTAGCTAGTCTCCATTGATAGATCCGTTGAATCTTGAGTGAGCTAGACACCACTGTGTCGGATCCAATGTGCACAGCACCACACTGGTCATAAAACCTTGGATCTCACGCCAAAATTATACCCGTTGTCGACTTGCCCGACATTTGAATATTTGATCCAGCGCAGTCTCCTCTAGTTATTGTAGATGTAGTTTGCTGTGTAGCTGTGTTTCAAGATGTTGTGATGTATTAGTGTGTGTTCTGAACGAAAAATCTGCAGTGTATTGCTAGCTAGGTGCCTTATTGATTTGTACCATGAATAATTAAGAGGTTGACAAGAGGGGATTATATGTGTACCTAAAGTTAATCTGTCTTTAGAAAAACGACTGAAGCTGAGTGGCTTTATAAAAATACCATACTTAGATTGTATTTTATAATTTTACCATTTTTCGCAATCAACAGATATTGTCTTTTTTTCTATTTCTCCACAATTCTCTGACTATCTTGCCCATGTGCCTAGTCACTCATTCACGAGTACCAGTTAGCATATCGCCATCTATGGAGGAACATAAGTTGACAGACACCTTTCTACGGTGCTCCCTTAATGTTCGTTTTGACTTTACTCGATATCTCGTAGAACTGTAGGTCGCTAATGGGATCATAGACTCCATAAACCCTAGGCTTGGATTGCAGAACCTCCTCATCGGGGGAGGGATGGAGGTGACAAGAGGGGTTAAGCAGGGGTTAATCATGAAAAATGATAAAATTAAAAAGTAGTCAACTGTAGGATATTTTCATAAAATCGCTCAACTTCAAAGTATTTTTCTAAAGATACTAACTTGAAAGTACATATGCAATTTCCTCTGGGTTTACAGGTGTTACGGACAGAATATTCACGTGGCTGCACTGCATTGGGTGAAGGATTCCATTACTTCTTTAGAAGTATACGAGGTGTACTGCTTCTTGAACATAAAGCAGACTGACAAAATTGCTCGTACCCATAACTCCTACGATTTATTTATCTTTACCTGAAAAGATGCTTCCGATCTTTCAGCTCTAGTAACATCTCTAACGGAATTTCTATTTTTAACTTTCTATTTATCTATTTATCTATTTAACCAACTTTCTAAAATGATTTCTCTCTATATATGTTGCACACTTCAACAGGCTCTCCATTTTCATAGTAAGAATAAAAAACAGAATAGCAAATATGCAAAATAAACTACATCAGCATGAGATCCACTGATCCATTACTAAAAATGACATGCATTTCATATTTACTTACAAAGCTCCGAGAAAGTACTAATTAGAAGATAATAAAATCCATTGCTGTGAGAAGAGAAGCTCAACAGCGAGTGAATCGAGCAGGCCAAATAGCACAAAGGAAGTAGCGCATGAACCTGGGTCTATTGATCTATCAGAGTGAATCTGGGTGTAGTTGTCGGAGCTGGCAAGGGAGTACCTTCTTTCCAGCGAGTGAATTAGCCTGTGGGGCCCACAATTGGCCATCCAGTTTGGCTAGCCAAATTTGGCCAGCAAGTGAAGGAGTTTGGCCGGTCTCTTGGAGCACTATTTTTTTTGCTAGAATGATCAAGAATTTAACTTGAAGAGGCATATAGCCATGCTATTGAAGACGCTCTAAGATGCTTATATGCAACAGTTGGCACCAGCGAGAAGAGAATTAAAGGTTCACAAGAGTCAAGAGTATTGCTGGTTTGCTATGAAGTTGGGCGTTGTGATAGAACTTAGAAGTACCCTCTTTTGCTATAATGCCATACCAAATACGCTAAATTAATAGTATAGATAAATGACTTAGATATACCCCTTTAACTCTGCTGGCTTTAATTTACATACAAATTGATTGAGTGATGTAATTTGATTAACTATAGACTATTAATTATGCACATAAGTGCAACTTGATCAACTTAAGTGTATTAATTATATATATATATATATTGTTGGCGTAATTAAGAATTACGCAATATGTTTTAGTATAAGAACCTCGAAGGGTTCGAAGTGTGTATTGTGAAGTGGTTTCTGTATCTAGTTTAGGCCTCTGAATGTTGAATAATAGCCCTACGTCGAGCAAATTGTATGAAATGTGAATTTGAATAACAAGTATTTGGTCCCCCACTCTTGCAAAGATGAGGGTATTTATAGACACAGCATAAACAGGATGTTACCGAATTATCCTCTACTTACAACTGACTATAACAGTGATATACAGTGGATTATATAGGGGTAACATGGTAAAATACCGTATGAACACCGTAAAGTACATGTCTTGTCGGAAAGGACTGAAGCCCCTGGTTTCGGTTCTTACTCCGGAGTGGCTTCAGGGCCTTCGAGGCTGTTTGGCGGAGCATGGTTCGGAGGCTCCATAGCTCAAGGGGTCTCCGAAGCAATCTTCTAGTCGAAGCCTAGAGGACCCCGAAGGGGAGCTTCGGCGTTCAATGCCTCTTGATCAACTCTTAGTCAACCATAAGTATAGTGAGAGTTATTTTCCCCAACAGTAGCCTCTCGCATATGGCCCTTCGAATGTAGGGGTGAGATGCACTCTAAATCCAGCTGTACTTCAACCCAAGAGCTTGATCTGGAGTTTGGTCATGGGTTCGAAGAGTAACTAATTTTTTGCGCCGAGGGGAGTGTCTGGCTTGGTGGCCAGGGTGCCTTGGCATTGCCATGCGTACCACACTGCGGCCGCCGAAGAGGCTTCGATTCAGGCTCACGAAGTGAGTTTTTACTTTAAGAGTCCCTCAATGGCTTCTGACTTTTTTATTTTCAATTTTGGCTTTGGCCTTGATGCACGGTGCTGGGCCTAAAGCTGAAGGGGCCTAACTTCCTCATGTGCTAGAGTAAAATAATGCCGAACTTGATTTTTTGGCCTTCAACTCTTATCCATCTACACCTAATGCATGGACAGGCCTACGAGAGGAGTGAAGGGTACAACGATCTTCGTGGCGAAGGGGTTCGCGCTGCGCCCCAAACCCTTCGGATCGAGGAGGTTACGATGGGAGCGTGAAGCTCATGAGGCTGCTGAAACCGAGACTAGCAGGCTACTCGTGGCGGAGGCCGCCTCGAAGACCAAAGCCATCAAGCTCAAGGCCAAAAGGGCGACCTTCGAGGGCAATGCTGGGTGCGTGGCAGGCGAGCGCATTGCGGACACGATCATGCTGGATGGAGTCATTGGGGTGATTCATCAATTGATAGCTCCTCTGGGACCTACCAGCCATATGGCCCGTGCTTCAGAGTGGAGGAGCCCCTAGGCTCTTCGAATGAAGTACCTTCGGGAGGTCGTGTAAGCCACTGAAAATGCTATGGCGAGCTTCACGGGGACCTCGAGAAGAATCCCGGCTCAAAGTGTTTGAGGTAGTTATAGCCGAGGCTTATTTGCGATTTTAGAATCCCGCAGGGTTTTAATGGTGAAATACCAGCCAAAGTGGTTAATGAACTGAAAGCCTTGAAAAAGGCGGAGCCCTTTCGGACTTCATTGCTCTCACTGGATTTTTACTAATTTTGATGTTGTGAGGATCGAGCCTGATTAATCCCAGCCCCTCTAAATGTGTGCTGATCTTTAAGAAGAGAGAAAAGCCTAGCGGGTTTCAAAATGGTGTAGATCGAAGTGCAAGCGAAGCCCTTCAGGCCGAAGCAGTTGTCGGGGGCTTCGGGAGTGGTTTGGAGCCGATAAGGGGCTGCAGTCGCTGAGGAGGACAAGGCCCTTGATTCTCTGCGAGGGGTGCTCGCTTTTTGTTTACGCCTCGACAACGCATTTTCGATGTATCCTTGCACTCGAAATGCGTTTAGTATTTGTTTTTATCAAAGCACATTCCGAATGCATATGCACTTATTGCTCCCCCCTTTGCTCATGGCGGGTGTTTATTTACGCGTGTGTTGTGAGCATTCTTTATGCATTGCTGCTGTGCTTTGATATAAAGCTTAGGAGATGCGAAGTATGTTAATTTTTTTGAAGCGAGGCTTCGTGCAGTTGGTCATTTAGGACATTGGGGTACGCATCGAGTTGTTCATTCAAGTCCCATGTTTTTACCACATCGAGCTCAGATGCTCTGTGAGGTGATAATAGTGGAGCATGTCGCACTGATATTTTTAGGGAACAAAGTGATACTTCGAACTCAGGTTGCTTAGAACCCGGAGACACGTATCAAGGTATTAGCTCAAGGAACGGTAGCCCTTATTTATATCGCTTCGGGCTCGTGGGCGTAGCGAAGCAAATAAAGATGGAGAGGGTGGTGGCCGTTGAGAGAGGCAAGGTATGAAGTCTTCTTCGTTTTAAGCTGTAATCGAAGTTGTACATGTGTTCGAAGTATGCTTGACGTTCGAAGTGTATAAAACGTATTTCTTATGACCTCAAATGTTTAGATTGAACTTGCTTTGGACGTATACACCTTTACTGCTCCTCCCTTGCTCGTGGTAGGTATTAGCGTAGTGTATATGTGCTGCGAGCATTTTGTGCATACGCAGTTATTGTCACAAATGTGCAGCTTTGAGGTTCTAACTGCTACTGTTTAACTCGCAATACGAAGAGATACTTCGAACTTTTGCAATAGTCGAAGCAATGCTTCGGATTTTTGTAAGAAACAAAGTGATGCTTCGGTTTTTTATAATAGACGAAGCTATGCTTCGGTTTTTATGTAATAGACGAAAGCTATGCTTCGGATTTTATGTAAGAAACGAAGTGATGCTTCGGATTTTTGTAAGAAACGAAGTGATGCTTCGGATTTTTGTAATAGACGAAGCTATGTTTCATATTTATGCAACAGACGAAGCTATGCTTCGGATTTATGCAATAGTCGAAGCGATGCTTCGGTTTTTTATAATAGACGAAGCGATGCTTCGGTGTCTCTTTTTTTAGGAAGCGAAGCAATGCTTCGAACCAAGGGGCGCTTGGGACCCGGAGACACGTATGTCTCGGTTTATATTGCTTCAGACCCAGGGGCGCTGTGAAGCAATAAAGGTGGAGCGGATCACACCGATATTTTTTAGGAAGTGAAGCAATGCTTCGAACCAAGGGACGCTTGGGACTCGAAGACACGTATGTCTCTGTTTATATTGCTTCGGGCCCGAGACGCTGTGAAGCAATAAAGGTGGAGCGGATCACACCGATATTTTTTAGGAAGTGAAGCAATGCTTCAAACCAAGGGACGCTTGGGACCCGGAGACACGTATGTCTTGGTTTATATTGCTTCTGACCCGGGGACGCTATGAAGCAATAAAGGTGGAGCGGATCACACCGATATTTTTTAGGAAATGCATTGTACAGGGTTGTCGAAACCATAAAAGTGTAACGATGCATTTCTTGCTAGATTAAAATCATTCAGAGCCGGTATATATGCGAAGTCTCTCCTCGGAGGAATGTTAATTACCTTTAATTGCAGCAAGCTCTGCCTCGTGAGGCGTTTTGCTCGAAGTTATGTTGCGAGGCGTTTTATTCTGAGTCCTCGAAGATGTTCTCTAGGGGACACGGAGGCTCCAGGGGTCCGGAGGCCTCAGGCCGAAGAAAGGACTGCGGTGGATCCCGTAGCCTTCGGAGCGCCTCAGGCCGAAGAGAGGACTGCAGTGGACCTCACAGCCCCTTGAATGCCTTAGGCCAAAGGGAGGACTACGGTGGACCCCACAGCCCCTTGAATGCCTTAGGCCAAAGGGAGGACTGTGGTAGGCTCCGCAGCCCCTTGAATGCCTTAGACTGAAGGAAGGCTTGCGGTGGGCCCCGATAATAGCCCTACGTCCAACAAATTGTATGAAATGTGAATTTAAATAACAAGTATTTGGTCCCCCACTCTTACAAATAGGAGGTTATTTATAGGCACATCATAAACAGAGTATTACCGAATTACCCTCTACTTATAACCGACTGTAGCAGTGATATACAGTGGATTACATAGGGATAACATGGTAAATGCCGTATGAACACCGTAAAGTATATGTCTTGTCGGAGAGGACTGAAGCCCCTGATTTTGGTGAAGCCCCTGATTTTGGTCCTTACTCCGGAGTGACTTCAGAGCCTTCGAGACTGTTTGGCGGAGCGTGGTTCGGAGGCTCCACGGCTCGAGGGGTCTCCGAAGCAATCTTCTAGTCGAAGCCTAGAGGGCCCCAAAGGGGGGATTGGGCGTTCAATGCCTCTTGATCAACTCTTAGTCAACCATAAGTATAGTGAGAGTTATTTCCCCAACACATATTAACTAAAAATCAAGTCTTTAAACAAAATTTAAAAAGTAGGAATGGTTTTTTAATGGACGGAGGAGGGAGTACCACATTTGCCTTCGTCCTGTTCTTCCTTTGTCACATTTGTCATCTCTACCTCTGGCTAGTGACAAGCGACAACCAGGTGTAGGCATGACCATGAGGCAGGACAAGCGGGGCGGGCCCCTCAAAACCATTGGCCTCTTTAGGTATGTATAAGGTAAATATAGTAGTAGTAGGTGTGTATAAGATAGATATAGTAGTAGTATACACTACACATACAAATATTATATTTACAATTAATATATAAATAATTTAAAATTTAAATTTAATATATCTTATTTTTAGTTTTGCTATAAGCCACCAAAATATCAGAACAGACCATACGCAAGTGCGCGGCAGCTCCTTAGTTTTTTTGAATTTTGAAATAAAGGTTCTTGCCTTGTGGGCAACAATGTACAAATTTTTGGAATCTGATACCAACAGATATAATCCCTCTTAGAACTACGTTTTTTTTCGGATCTTTCGACAACCAATCAATACTATCTCGTAAGGTAGCTTTTGCTAAAACTAAGTAGTTTCTTGGAAACTTGCTTCGTTGGATGGTCACCTCATGCTGCCGTCCCTCTCCCTTGTCAGCCGCACACTGATTCTCGACAATCTTATCTTATAACCATTACAAAGAAATGCAAAACATTTTATATAAAACTTATTTTTCTCAAAAAATCAAACAAATTATGATTGTGATCCAAATTAAGGTATAACAAATGTACCATTTCACGACAATTACGGTGAATTTAAAAGAAATGGTTGGTTCGATATTATAGTTGTCGATGATTTTTTATATAGATTTGATCAGAATTTCTATCAGAATTAAAAAAGTTTTACTTATTACAAAACTGAATCAGCTTAAAGTATATAAACTGCGTGAGTACATATGAACTCATGGACGCGAATATACTACCTGTATACCAAGATTGGCATATTGCCTGTGTCATGTTACGTACTGACGTGTATCAGAAGCTTGGTGCCCCCGATTCCGTGGCCCAGCCGCGGGCGACTTGTCCCGACCTCCCGCCTCACGTTGCCACTCGCGGGTTCCCTCCGCGGCGGCCCAGAAGCCCAGCGGCGGCGAGGCCCGATTCGATCTCAACCGTCCATCGCCACCACCAGCGGCGAACCAGCCGGTACCCTGCTCGCTCGATCTCCCTATCTCCTCCGGCCTCCGCGTCCCCACCTCTTCTTCAACCTCGCGCTCGCTCGCTCCACTCGCCGAACATCCGTGTGTGGTCCGTCATGGGGGTCGCAGCTGTCCTCCTCGCCAACCCCGCCGTTCCCGCGGGGAGGAACCACCGGTTGCAGCAGCCGCAGCTCCTCGCCTCACGGGCATCGTCGTCCCAGCCGCCGCGCTGGGGGCGGCTCTACGCCGTGCAGGAAACGAAGGAGGGGGAGGCCAAGACGGCAGAGGAGATCACCGAGAAGTACGGCCTCGAGTTCGGCATCTGGAAAGTAAGCACCAGGCAGCGGCCAGGCTCGCTCGCCCAAGTTGCCCCGCGGCTTGTGCTCCCATTCGCATAGCTTCCCGGAGCAAATTGTGAGCTCAAATTCGCGCCGTGTGTCTCCGCAGGTGTTTAGCTCCAATGAGGAGGCGGAGGGCGGCGGCGAGGGGAAGAAGTCGAGGACCGAGCAGGCGAAGGAGCTCCTGGCGAAGTACGGCGGTGCGTACCTGGCCACCTCGATCACGCTGTCGCTCATCTCATTCTCCCTCTGCTACCTCCTCATCAGCGCCGGCGTCGACGTCCAGGACCTTCTCGGCAAGGTGAGCCGGAGCAACTCCGTCTACACCCCTCCTCATCGTTAGCCCTGTTCCTCCTGGTTTCAGAGAGATTGCGGCTCACCGGCGGTGGCTCCCTTGCTTTGTTGTCGTAGGTTGGGTTCGCGACGGGCGAGACCGGCGGGAAGGTGGGGACGTTCGCGCTGGCCTACGCCGCACACAAGGCGGCGTCGCCGATCAGGTTCCCGCCGACGGTGGCGTTGACGCCGGTCGTGGCCAACTGGATAGGGAAGATCAGGAAAGGAGGCGACTAATCAACAGCATAAAAGTGTAGGCACCCCAATCTGTCAATTCGTTTTGATATTGGGTTCTTGGCTCGTTCATAATATTGAGCCATGAAAGCATATATGTTCATCATGCATGTAAGCTTAGATGTTAATTAGTTAGTAAGGGGCAACCAGTAAATATGCTGCTACCTTTTTGTAAAACACATGTTGAAACAATAAAATGACCTAGTTGTACGTGTATTCCATACTACCGGAAACAACAACTTCACCAAGTATCGTAGGTTTACTAAGTGTATTCCCTCAAATATTAGGTAAATAGGTTTGTTCGTCGAGTGCCGAAGGAATACACTTGACAAACTCTCGGTACTCCACGAAGTCGTTGTTTTTGCCGAGTGTCTAAGGAAATATACTTGGTAAACCATTCGACACTCGGCAAAAAAGTTAAAATACACTCGGCAAATAAATACACTCGGCAAATAATCGACAAAGACACCTGGCGAAAATTAACACTCGGAAAAAACGACAGAAATGGCGGCCGACGGCGGCGTGATGACGATTTGTTGAGTGTCATGAACGGATACTCCGCAAACCATAACCGAGTTTTAATCGGCAGAAATGAATGTTATGAGATTCAGAGGTATTCAACGTAGAATAATGGTTGCTCATGAGCTGTAGACATCTTAGCCGAAATATATAGACTGACCAAGATTAAGCTGGGAGAAAGAACCTGACTAAACTCAACAGCCAGATTGATAGCACAACTGGACAAGGCAGCAACGCCTCTATGCATTCTAGTGAATTAGATTAAGTTGTGAAATTGTTTGGCTAGCTGATAGCATTCTAATTCATAAAAGAGAATATAGTACTTTAAATTGACTATTGTTTCCATGTCTTTTTTACTAGAATGTATATGCGATTGATTATACATTGTATTAGTTGTTTGTTATAAATTTCTTTTTTATAATCACTTTGAAGAATTATGATTGTTTTCTCCGCATTTCACTATAGCAAAACAAGGAAGGTTTCCCCTGTTCCAACAACAATGCAAGCTCATTCCAAAAACAATTCAGCAAAATAGCAAATTTCCTATATGGAACACCTCAAATCCTGAATGTAGGCAACTTTGTGCAATTTGTGTACAATTCTCTCTAGTCAAATTTTGGATGCAAGTATATATATGGTTATACCTGAACCAAATTCATACAAAATACAAAAATCATTGCACTTCACACTTGAGTAATTTGTTTACACATCATGCACAATTTTGTTTACAGCAGTAACAAATATACCTAGACACGTTGTGAAAATTGATATGCTAAAGATCTGCACATGTTGAATGTTATTACACTGGAAAAATGAATTAGCAACGCTAAAAATTAATTCGTATTAGGGAATTCTCTCAATGAAGAATGAACTTACAATTTGTAGCTTTGCTGAACTTACAATCCATAGCTTCACTGTATTTCCATCTATAGCTTCACTGTATTTCCATCGAGTTCAATGGTTCGAATTTTCTGAAAATTGATTCAGTTACATGGTTGCAGCCATAGAAAGAAAAATTTAATGATATTGATTTAGTTTAATGACTAGGCTTTACTGATATGATAAGAGTATGATAAGAGTGATGAAAAACATGTCCGTTACTACAGACAGTTTCTGTGACAGTAAAAAGAGGATGATTTGTACTAATGAAATAAATAATGATGCTTGATGTAAGTGTCGACATACAAATCATCCTACGTGAATCAAACCAACCAGAACTCATAAGGACAAGAACTTGATCAATGAACTGAACTTACATTTTTCCCTGTAGATTGAAAGAACAAATATTTGTTTATGAGCAAAAGATGGAAGATTTCCTACAACAAATCAGAGGAGGATGCGAGACTTATCGACGAAGGAGTCACCAATGAAGAGCAGCTTAAATGAAGGAGTCATCAGAAAACCTTAGATCAGGTGATTTTTCATAAAAGGGTAGAGAGTGGGATGGCTCGTAAGGAGACAGAGCATCGACGATATACGAGGAATGGCTAGAGAGCTATGACGACATATGAGAAAGGGCTAGAGAGCGGCGGTGGCGGCTGGAAAGGGTGGAGAGCAGCGGTGGCGCCTTCAAGTTGCCTCTCATTGTATGAGAGAAGATGCGTGCTCGACTGCTTAGGTGTTAGGGGCGAGAGGGTTATGATTTAATGATAGGTAGATAATTTTTTAGAAACTCTATGAGGACTTTTGTTTTTGATTGAGCTGATTCTTGAGAGAAGCGTGGTTTCGTCCACTCCTCCTCTACCATGTAAAAATGAGAATTTCACCGGAGAAACCTTTTGGCTAAGATTCATCTTTAAAAATCCCTACGAAACAGTGCCTTACTATCTCTGCCTAAATTTCTATACGAGAGACCGAACCGGGGGCTGTTACGTTAGGTAGTTTTTAAAAGACGTCCAAACGATTGCAATCTATTTGTAAATTTTGAAAAAGAAATATATTTCTGTAAATTGGAAAAAATAATGTAAAAAGCATCGTCGAAGCATCTGGAAACCTCTAGTCCTATTTCGCAAACCCAATCTATCTGGAACCTGCTCTTGCCAAATATCCAAGCCCCATCTCGCAAGCAGCCACGGCCATGGCGTGCGCCTTCTCCGCCTCCACCTTGTCGTCGGCCGCCGCGCCTCTCGCCTCCCCAAAGGCGACCATCGCTGTGGCGCCGCAGCCGTCTCTCTCGTTCCCTCGCTCCTTCTCCGCCGGGAAGTCCGTCCGCGTCGCCGACGCCGCCGACAAGAGATCTTCCAGGACCAGCAGCTTCGTCGCCCGTGCCGGAGGCGAGGTTTGGCGCGATTCTTGTTGTTTCGTTTTTGGTATTGGTGCCTTTGTGCGGTG
>KE372779.1:338388-349408 GCA_000418225.1 Zizania latifolia | reverse complement strand
TGCTCCTAGTAATTGTGAGCGATTCTAATCTTTCCATGCATACACACATACAGTCTACAGAGAGCATATGGGCAGTAAGGGTGGACGCTTTATTCCATATACTTTGAGTCCAGAGAAAAAGAGGCCGTACACAGTTCCCGATTCTTTTAGGGCACAAAGATCTCTCTCTCAGAAAAGAAAACCAATTTAATTGGGCCCTCTCAAAAGATGAGAGGTCACTGCAGGCCACATCAGATCGTATCGATCACATAAAGTATCATATGTTGTATCATCATCATTGCAACATCAGACCCAATTCCTGTTCCTAATGGGATCAATTGTATCAATATACGACGATCAATGAGCAGGTATAAAAGTATGTATGTACTTCCTTCATGATGAATATATGGAGTCTCTCTCTTGAAATAAATACTACTTGCTATTGATTATATGCATCTTTTTATTTGATGTATTTTCAGCTTAGTTGCCTAGATCCTAGAGGTGCTCTATTACTCTATACTAGTGGTTGGAAATTGTTTTTTTGGTTTATAACAAATTTTGTTTTTAGGAAATAGAAACCGAACGGAGGTATAAAATATGAAGCTCTTGTTATGTGTTTTTGAGTAATTGTCTTGTCTCAAGATCAACTTTCACAAGAGTGAACTATTCTGTTACGAAGATGCAAAAGACTATGAGAATGAGTACACACAATTGTTTGGTTGTGCAATGGGGGAATATCCTTTTAGATACTTGAGAATTTCGATACACAATAGGAAGATTAGCAACAAAGATTGGAAAGTTATAGAAGACTGGTCGAAAAGAAATTAAGTAGTTGGAAGGGCAAGCATTTATCTTATGGTGGAAGGCTAGTATTGATTAAATCTGTCCTTAACAGTTTGGTTATGTTTATGTTATCTTTTTTGAAGTACCAAAAGGGGTTCTGAAGAAATTAGACTTCTACCGTTCTAGGTTCTTCTGGCAAGGGGATGATCATAACAAAAAAATATAGATTAGCAAAATGGAACATCTTATATAGACCGAAGGAACAAGGAGGCTTGGGAATCCAAGACCTAGGAATTCAAAACAAGTGTCTACTAAGTAAGTGGTTATTCAATCTGATAAATGAGGATGGACAATGACAACAATTGCTTAGAAAGAAATATCTAGGCAATAAAATAATAACTCAAGTGGAGAAAAAACTAGGAGACTCACAATTTTGGACTGAACTGATGAATGCTAAAGATAGTTTCCTTTCCTTTGGGAAATTTACATTACATAATGGAAAACAGATCCGTTTTTGGGAGGATAAATGGTTAGGTTCTACCACTCTGAGTGAGCAGTTTCCTATCTTATATAATATTGCTTCTAGAAAAAATGCTATTGTGGCTGATGTCCTAAGCTATGAACCGATCAATGTTTCTTTTCGTCGATACTTAGTGGGTAATAGATTGGAAGCATGGAATTGTTTGATAGCTAGGATTAGAAATATTGAGTTAAATGATGAACCGGATAGCTTCAGCTGGTCTCTACACCAGAGTAGACAATTTTCAATTAATACAGTGTACAAGGTCATACTAAATGATAACATTACTCCGAACAATAAGTTGATATGGAGCTTGCGCCTTCCTTTAAAGATTAAGATCTTCCTATGGTTTTTTCGTAGGAGTGTTATTCTTACAAAAGATAATTTAATCAGGAGAAATTGGCATGGAAATGAAAGATGTTGCTTCTGTAATTGCAATGAAACGATACAACATCTCTTCTTTGATTGTGTTTTAGCAAAGTTTGTACGGAGAATCGTTCAGGTTTCTTTTGATCTACAACCTCCAAATAATATCATTAAGTTGTTTGGTTCCTGGCTTGGGGGAATAGAGAAAGGGCTAAAGAAACAAATTTTAGTTGGAGCTGCTGCTCTTTGCTGGTCTATATGGCTCAGTCGAAATGAATTGGTGTTTCATAAGATATCAAAACAAACTTTTATGCAGGTCATTTTTAGGAGCACACACTGGATACGGCTCTGGGCGCTTTTCCAGAAAGAGGAAGGCTGGGACCGAATGAGGGAGGCAAGCCGTCGTTTGGAGAACACTACGATGGACATCTTCGCCAAGTTCGGGTGGTGGTTTAGTAATAGATTGAATGTTTGAGATGAATGTGCCTGTTGATTTATATTTCACTTTCCATATTTTGGTTAGTTGGCTCAGAGGATACGAAGTCTTTTGTAATAATGAATGGTTGTATACATCCTTAGATGTAGAGACCGGGACAATTTCATTTACCTAATGAAATCAACACCCTTAATCTAAAAAACCGAATATGCTACAATCACTTTTTTGTATCATTATTTGGTAAGCTAGATAAAATATAAATTACATCATAGTTTAATATATCAACTTATCAAGACATGAATATTAGTTATGTTAAACTTCTTTGGATTTTCGATAAAATTTAAATTATATCACAATTTAATTTATCAACTTTTCAATACATGTATATTAGAAATTCTAAATTGTTTGGTTGTTCGGTTTTTTAGTTTAGAAACTGAACCAAAAACCAAATTTTCCTGAAATAAAAACCACATTTTAAAAAATGAACATGCTTAAAGTTTGGTTCGGTGCAGTTTTTGATTTATTTTTGTCCACCCTTACTCTATATATCTGTGTAATGGAATTGCACATATATCGCATCACTTCATTACACCGTTTTAGGGTTAATTTAAATTCTCATGTACACATTTTACTCCAACTATTCGGAACCATCCAAGTACTCCATCATCAGGCCATTTTTTCTTGCAGTCTCATCATTTCTCATGATATTTTTGTGCATTCTCATCATTTTCTCATGATATTTTGTTGCATTCTCACCATTTTCTCATGAATACCACTTGACACACATAGCCTATTGGGGAAACAAAGAAACTATGGTGCAACTTGTGATATGATACTGGTGATGCATGTGTGGCCTCTAATGTGTAATGACCTGGGAACAAATCCATAAACAATGTTGATGAGAAAAGGAGAAATAAGTTGCAAAAGTTTTGTTATGGATCGTTCCTTTTTGTTTTTTGCCCTAGTAGGTTTGGTGTGGGAGATGCATATTGGTTGGTGTTTACATGTGGAGGCAGGAAAGGCACAAATTCTCAGTTAAGAGTTGCAGCAAAGGTTTGTTTCTTAGTTAATTACTAAATATAGTAGCAAACCATATACATGGATTCTTCCATTTGCCATTTTACTAGCTAGTTGCATACTTGCATAAAGATTAAAAAAGATGATTCCGCAACTATATATGATTATTACAGTGACAATTCTCCCGGACACCAACACGATATGAAACATTGAAAACTCTCAAGGGTTATGAGATATGTTCACCCCATATGCATTTTGTTACAGAGAAGTGGGAACAATCAGTCTTGAAAGAAATCCTTACTAAGGGCAGTCCTAATGCTAATGCTAGATGTCATGTATAGTTTTTCTATATATGTCAACGTCTAATTATCTTCAAACACAGTACTAATTTAATATCACTCATCTCTCATCATGCTTTGGATGTTGTGTAGGATCTATTCTCTTTGTCTCAAAATGTAACAAGTTTTAGAGTTTATAATTTATCTCAAATATATCAACCAAGTTAATTTTTAACTCCAAGTACACATACTATCTCTTGACTTAATTACTCGTTATTTCACCCAATCGCTTCTAATTTTCTCATCTTTTCTCATTTAATATATGAGTTCTGTTACGGTACACCTATTACCTCTTACTTAAGATTAATCTAGACCATTGATTTTAGTTAGGATTAAAAATAAACTAAAATTAAAAAATACTTGGTGACCGGTAGATAATTGGAAAGTCTGTGCAGAAAATTAGAAAGTCTGCGTAAAAAATTAAAAAGTCTACGTAGAAAATTAGAAAGTTAGCATAGAAAATTAAAAATTCCGCGCAGAAAAATTAAGGGTGACCTATTATCTTCTAGCCATTTGATCAAAATAAATAGATGGTTTATAATATTTCTGATACACCGTAAAATTTGCCAAATTATTATTGTACCATCTTTTATCTAATGTGATATACTATTTAGTTAGAGTACCGAGGCTGCACTAACACATGTTGTCTTCTCAATGACCAAACCACACTTGTCAGTTGTCCAAATCCTTCTAGACCGGGTTATAAATTTTGTGTCCCCCAGTTTGCGCACTTTGATGCAGGCATGGATATATAGAATTTAGCTCAGGTCATTCTTTGGAGGCAGCTGATCACACATGGAAGACTAGTCACAAAGATACTGTGAGAATGTGAGAGGCTGTTTGAGAGATATAAGAGGGGAAAAGCTGAGGTGCCTTTGTATCTGCTTTGTCAGCACATGCATTCTCCAAGCCACTTTTTCTTTCCCACCACAAAATCCACTTTGGACCCAAAAATCAGCCCAGCTAGAGAGAGAGATCATGCAGCCCTCCCTAACAAGAAAAGCACAAATCCACACACCATAATCCCTCCTTCCTCCAACCTCAGTACCTCACCCTCCCTATAGCTACTCAAAAGATGAACACTCACCAACATATAAAGCATCACTACATCAACCACTCGCAGAGTTGCAGGTTGCAGCTGCAGTAGTGATCTCCTCCCCTCTATATCTGCACATCTCATTCCCTCTCTTTTCTCCTCACTATAGCTAGTTAGCTACTACCGTTGCCACATCAAATCGATCGGCAGGTAGTTAGCTAGCTAGCTTAGTTAGGTCTGTAGGTGGCGCGAGATGAGGGCCGGGGGGTGCACGGTGCAGCAAGCGCTGACGGCGGAGGCGGCCACCGTGGTGAAGCAGGCGGTGAGCCTGGCAAGGCGGAGGGGCAACGCGCAGGTGACGCCGCTGCACGTGGCGAGCGCAATGCTGGCGGCGCCCGCTGGGCTGCTGCGCGCGGGGTGCCTCCGGTCGCACTCGCACCCGCTGCAGTGCAAGGCTTTGGAGCTGTGCTTCAACGTGGCGCTCAACCGCCTGCCCGCCTCCGCCGCGGTTGCCTCCTCGCCGCTGCTCGGCGGGCACGGACACGGCCTCGGCCACCACCACCACTACTACCCGCCGTCGCTGTCCAACGCGCTCGTTGCGGCGTTCAAGCGCGCGCAGGCGCACCAGCGGAGGGGCTCCGTGGAGAGCCAGCAGCAGCCGGTGCTCGCCGTCAAGATCGAGCTCGAGCAGCTCGTCGTCTCCATGCTCGACGACCCCAGTGTAAGCCGCGTCATGCGCGAGGCCGGCTTCTCCAGCACCCAGGTCAAGGCCAACGTGGAGCAGGCCGTGTGCAGCACCACGACCACAGCGGCCAACACCAGCGGTCCCAACCAAAACCCTAACCCTAGCAGCACCACCGCCATCTCCAGCCCGGCCGCTCAAGAAACCAAAGCCAAGCTGCCACTCGACCAGGTGCGCGACGATGACGTCGACGCGGTCCTCGACTGCTTGGCCGCCGGCCGGGGCAAGCGGAGGGTCGTCGTCGTCGCCGAGAGCACGGACGCGGCGGAGGCCACGGCGCGTGCGGCCGTGGACAAGGTCAAGAGGGGCGATGCGAAGAGACACGACGCGCTGCGAGGCGCACAGGCCGTCAGCCTCCGCGTGTCGTCGTTCAGGGACACGCCGATGGAGGAAACGGAGCGGCGGCTCGCCGAGCTCCGGTGCATGGTCAAGAGCCGTGGGCAGGTGCTGCTCGTCGTCGAGGACCTCAAGTGGGCAGCCGAGTTCTGGGCCGGCCACGCCGCCTCTCAGAGGAGAGGCGGCTACTACTGCTCCGTCGAGCATGTCGTCACCGAGGTGCGCGCCCTGGCGTGCGGCGGCGTCGGCGGCGTGCACGGCGCCATCTGGCTCGTCGGGTTCGGGACGTACCAGACGTACACGAAGTGCAGGGCGGGGCAGCCGTCGCTGGAGAGCCTGTGGGAGCTCCAGACGCTGGCCGTCCCAGCCGGCAGCCTCGCGCTGAGCCTCACCTGCGCCTTCAACGACAGGTAAATCCAAGCCGTCCCGACCGGCGCCGATCTAAAGTTGTTACTTAGTTTCACGGTCAAGTGTGTGTGTCACGTCAGGTGATCGAATCACACCCTGAAACGAAACGTCTCTCTCTGACCATTCGTTAGTACTGAGCAGTTTGTACCACCATTCCTGCCATGCGGTTCTGATGCTTTTTCTTGCCTACCGTGAGAGAGTGAATTCTCTTGCATCTTTTGCGTGCTTTCTGGCCAAAAGCTTTAGGTCAATCTATGTCTACTAGCTCATCATATCCAGAAAATTAATCAGCTTCACATTCTAATTAGGCTTTTGTCATGCATGAAAAACATATGGGGATCACATTATTTGGTCATTCATTAGCAGCATGCATCGATACAGTTTCAGAGGCACATTGGAATACAGATCAACAAAACTATGGTTATCAATTCGGTGACTATAATTTTTAGATTGACAACTACCAATAGTCCGATTTTTATTAGTTATTGTGGTAATCTCATTCCATTTGTTCTTTGTGCAGTGCGCTCGGCGCAGTCAATCAGTCCATGAAAGCGAACAATGACACCGATGGGAGGAACAGGCCGGCGTCTTGCTGGCCGCTTTTGGGCGGCGGCAGCCACCTGATGCCCAGATGCTGCAGCGATTGCTCCGGCGCCGCCGCGACTCATGACACGAAAGCGCCATTGCCGCGCTCCTTCGTGCCGTCGTCGAGCCTCCCGTCCTGGCTTCAGCATTGCCGCGACCAGCAGGTGCTACTCAAATGCTAAATCATATTAGCATTAATTATCTTAGTCATCTTGTTTTTATTCTTGCATTGATCGATGATCGCTGACAAAAAAGTTTTGATCTTGCGCTAGGAGTCCGCACATTACACGGATCTTGGCAAGACATGGGGCTCCATCTGCGGCAAGCCGTCGCAGCGGATGACGCTGCACTTCTCCGCGCCGGTGTCGCCGGCGTCGTCTATCTCCTCCTACGAGCATGGTCACCACCAGCCTCGCCACTCGTGTCTTCTCGCCGACCTAGACGCCAAGCACCCATGGAAGCCCAAGCGCGAGGCCGACGAGAAGGTCAGGTCGCCCGACTCCGGCGCCTCCAATAGTTCGGTGGAGGTCGAACGCCGGTCAAGGTTCAAGGAGCTCAACGCCGAGAACCTGAAGATCCTCTGCGCCGCGCTGGAGAAGGAGGTGCCGTGGCAGAAGGAGATCATCCCTGAGGTCGCCAGCTCCGTCCTCCAGTGCAGGTCGGGTATCGCCAAGAGGCGGGACAAGTCGAGGTCGACGGAGGCGAAGGAGGAGACGTGGCTGTTCTTCCTCGGAGGCGACGCCGACGGCAAGGAGAGGGTGGCGAGGGAGCTCGCCAACCTTGTCTTCGGGTCGCGCAAAAACTTCCTCTCCATCAAACACGGCGCCTCTTCGCCGTCCGCGTCGGGCTCCAGCGAGGAGCACCGGAGAAAGTGGCCGCGGACGACATCGGCCGCGAGCGAGTGCTACCTAGAACGGCTCTGCGCCGCCGTCTCCGAGAACCCGCACCGCGTCATTCTAGTGGACGACGTCGAGCAGGCCGACCATTGCTGGCAAGTGAACATCAAGGAGGCCATCGACAGAGGGGTGATCCGAAGCCGGACCGGAGACGAGGTCGGCATAGGCGACGCCATCGTCATCCTGAGCTGCGAGAGCTTCGAGGCGAGGTCTAGAGCCTGCTCGCCGATGAGCAAGCGGATGAAGACGGAGAAAGAGGAGGTCAACGAGGAACACACAAGTGATCACGTTCTCAAAGAAATCGAAGCCGGCGCCTCCTCTTCTTGCTTTGATTTGAACCTCGATATGGAGCAGAGTGATCAAGCAGATGAGCGCAACTCCGGTGATGTCTGTCTGCTCACGGCGGTTGACCGGGCGTTGTTCTTCAGAAGGCAGGAAGACTTCCTGTAGTAGTAGTAGTGTACATGAAGGATCCATGTGTTTATCAGAGAGGCCTCCCATGAACAGCAAGAGTAGCTAGCTAACTGCATCTCTCCTAATTAGATCTTTCTTCCATTTATTTTGTTATGCATTCTAGTTTTGGTTTACTTTGGTTTTGGGGGGTCATGGCATTTATGGGGTTGGATCAATGGCATATTATAAACTTCATTAAGATGGAGCTGTACTGTATATTGATGCTCAGTATATTTTCAACTATTCTGAGGTCAACTAGGAAAATCAACTTCACATGTTGGTATTTCGGTATCCTGACATATGGATACACAATCACTGTCTATAACATAAGACCGTGAAAATATTGCATTTGCATAGGTAATCGGCGCAATTCAACCATCTGTGGATATTCATTTTCACATGCGGTCCACACTCCACGCAAATCAATCGCCTATGAAAGAAATAGATTTTCATGTGTGCGGCTCACTTTAAACAAACCGTTTGTAAAAAAACATTTCCACAAGCGGGCATGAATGAAATGGTATATTTGAAACCTTTCCACTTGTTTGGCTTCCTCATTACCCCTGCTCTAAAAGTAAGTTGCTTGGTATATTTGAAACCTAAGTGAATTTGCTCACATTGTAATACTGGAGGAGAACTTCAATTCCTGCCTTCCACATCGCATGGACTTTTGAGAGAAGAAATGGCACTGATGCTTATGTACGTTCTGTATTCACCAGTTGTGACTTGTGAGTACTTATCATGAGAGTACACTGTGTACATATAGTTCTTGGATCTTTCAAATTAAAGCTTACTCGTGCTCAGCTACTACTAGCATGCATGTATAGCTTCGATCTGCATTGTAAACCTATGTACACGAAAAGATGTGTACAGTAGTTGTAGCTACATATGTATAGCCCAAGTACTAGTTGGGGATCCAAGGATACGAGAGCTTTGAGCCTTTGATCTCTTTTACAAGATGCATCATGCATGATCTACTACTATGGGAGAGGCATATGCAATAGCTAGAACATGGCAGAAAAAGGTCTGGATTGATCAACCCGCATATATCATGATATTTGCTTTCTTTTAACGCTCTCTTTATCTCTTTTCCCCTTCTTTTGTTGTGTCTTTTGTTTGTGCAAATATGCAACATAAAAAAGGAAGACGAATCATTTGATCAAGTAGTTTTTGCATGGAACTCAATGTGGACTGGTCAAAAAAGATGGAGGCGAGAGATACAGTAAGAGTAAAGAGCTATCTAGCAGTAGGTGCAGCTTTGCTTCCTGGCGTAACAACAGAGGAGCATGCATGATACTAGGCACGCTACGTCGTCTGAGCGTTATATGTGTTTTCTTTTGACAATCCCGAGGTAAAGCCCTGGATACCGGGTAGACCGGCCATGACACTGTCTTAGAATAATTCTGAGGAAACTTCAAGAGGATTAGTTTGCCTGACTACTCCCTTGGTTTCAGAATATTCGTCGTCTTAGTCATAAAGTCCCATAATGTATACTATTTTAGCATTTGTACTTATTAAATTATTTTTTATACAATTTTCTAACCATTGAAATGATAATTACAAGTAATAAAGTAAGGACAATTTGATCATTTTTTCTGAGAGCAAATTTGATCATTGATTGGGCCTTGACGAGATTCACCAAGGCTCCCGCGAGCGGGCTTGTGTTCCGCGGTGTACTGGCACCACCATATCGATGGGCCACAAAGCCCTACATCCCATCAGCTTCACTGGCCGATTTCTCGGCCCGTCTCTACGCTGGAGGCGCCGCGTGCCCGTCCCGCCCGTGGCGATGCACGCGGGTGGCCGACGGCGTCTCGCCTCGCGAGTCGTGAGTGCAGATGCCAACTGGGCCGGGTAAAGTGGGCTGTCAGGTGGCCGATCTAATTTGGTCTAGCCTAAGCATAGGAATTTTTTCTTTTAATAATATATTTTTTATTCAAAATTTCAAATATGTTGTACGGATTTTAGAAATTACAAAAATAGCTTTCTGTTGGGCTATGATCTGCTGATCTAGAACAGATCAGCCTAGATCGGTAGATGGTCTGCCGACAGAAGCGTGTACCCGCCGACTGAGGTCACGCAGGCTTCTGTCGGCAGACTATATGCCGATCTAGACCGATCTACCCTAGATTGACAGATGGTTTGCCGATCTGCTCTAGATCGGTCTAGATCGATAGACCATTTATCGATCTAGGCCGAGATCAGTCTAGATCGGTAGATGAAAGCATGCGCCCGCTGATCTAGGCCGATTGGCCTAGATCGGCAAACCATCTGCCGATCTACGTCAGATTGGCAGACTATAGCCCGACAGAAGGCTATTTTTATAATTTCTAAAATTCACGTATCAGATTTAAAATTTTGAATAAAAAATATTATTAAAAGAAAAAATTCTAAGCATAGCACGGTCTGGTCGTGGTTGACATGTGCCCTCGCCGGCATGGCCCGGTGTGACTAGAGATGTCAATGGGTACCCGTTCCCCGATTCCCCACAGGGAATTCTCCCATTAGGAGTCAGGTATGGTAGCAATGTAGTACCCACGGGGAATTAAACGGGGAAAAAACAGTCCCCATCGGGTTTGGTGGGGACGGGTATGACCCTTTAGTCTCCATTAGAGATGTCAATGGGTACCCGTTCCCCGATTCCCCGCGGGGAATTCTCCCATTAGAAGTCGGGTATGGTAGCAATGTAGTACCCACGGGAAATTAAACGGGAAAAAAACAGCCCCCATCGGGTTTGGCGGGGACGGGTATGACCCTTTAGTCCCCATCCCCGCCCCCGCAGGGACCTGTTTCAGTTTAGAAAAATAGGGCCCAGCCCATTAGCCCAACAGTCCAACTATAAATACTAAAATCTAAACCCTACATTTCTTCTCTCTGCCCGTCTGCCGCCTCAGTTCCCAACTTCCTATCCACCGCTCCCCAACTTTTCCCTCTAGCGCCGCCGCCCGCATGACCCCTTCTCATTCCTCCGCTGCTCCACCTCCACGCCTCCACAGGACCACAGTCCACAGCTAGCTCAAGCCTCAAGCTCAGCAGCTCTCCACGCAAGTACGTAGGCCGCAACCAGTGAGCAGCCAAGCACCGGCGGCCAGCTCCTGCAGTCACCGGCTGCCCTTGTGACTTGT
>KE372779.1:316420-326789 GCA_000418225.1 Zizania latifolia | reverse complement strand
CCCACCTTCCACTTGACGCGGCCGTCCACCTTGACGTGGAGCAGCACGTAGCCGGCGCCGATGTCCTGCTTCATGGCGTCCGCCACGTACTGCCCCACCGGCACCGACTCCCCCGACATC
Organism: Zizania latifolia; assembly: GCA_000418225.1. Lineage (NCBI taxonomy): Eukaryota > Viridiplantae > Streptophyta > Magnoliopsida > Poales > Poaceae > Zizania > Zizania latifolia. The sequence continues at coordinate 326,669 of KE372779.1, read as the reverse complement.
ACCGGCGACCACACCGACACGTCCTTGTGTCCCTGGTAAATCGCCGGCAGCGTCACCGGCACCGTGATCGGCTCGTCGCGGTACGTCGTGAACACGTGCAGCGTCTTGTAGTATATGCCCACCCTGTCGTTCGGGTTCCTCGACGCGATGGTCACCTACAAATCAAAGCAATTCTTCAGCGGCATAATCCAAAAAAAAACACAAACTACTCCAGTTTTAGCCAAGATCCAAGTGAAACGCAACTCAAGTTTCGCATGCGAGTATATGTAATAACTGACCTGGAGGTTGAGGGAGATTGCTGGGTCGGAAAGGTCGATGTTCCGGAGCTGCACATCCTGGAGGTAGAAAGAAGGCTTGGAGGGGTGGATGGCGAGGTAGATGACGAGCACGATGAAGCCGACGAGAACGGCGAGCGTGAGGATGCAGGCAGCGATGGAACCGCAGCACCGGCGGAGGATCCAGTCAGGGTGGAGCTTCCCCCCCTTGCTCATGGCGGCCGGCCTAGCTTCGCGAGCTCACTGACCAGCTGGGCCTTAATTCAGTGGACGGCAGTGTGCGTGTGAGCAGAAGCAATAGAGGGTGCAGTGTGCTGCGAGGAGTGGAGGTGGCCGCTTATTAAGAGCCCATTTACCGACCATTCACCCGTAGTTTTATACCACCAATATGATTTACAGTCGATTTGAGGAGTAAATTGATAGTTTTAATTTGTAATATTTCAGGTATAATTGTTATTAGCAAAGTTGTATTGATAGGTCTATTTCATCGTCTTCCGAGCACGTATGTTATATAAATATACAGTTTTATTTCTTTGTATTACTCACTTTATTCGATTTTACTGTTTTTTAATTCCTAGTATCATTAATTAATTAAGATGGCGGCAAGTAAAATTTCTCTTTATTAAAGAATTATGCTAGTGGAGCAGGACAGGTAGTCTGTTGCATGTGTTTTAAAGTTTTTTTACTTTCGGGCCTTGGCCTGTTGGGGGAAGAGGAGTGAGGTGACGAAAGGTACAGCTCAACTGATGAAGATTCTTCTGCTTCTTCCCTGGGTCCCTGCACAAGCATGGAGGCTGCCCTGCCTAAAGTACATGCTGATTATGCTCCATCAGCTAGCTTAGTTTGAGCTTAGTGTCCTTTGGCATGAGTCCGGTGGACTGGCCACTGGTGTCCCGGCCTCTGCTGCTTGAGAATCACTCCAGCTGAGCTGGTCAGCTGGCGTCTGGAGATCGACGATCCGTGCCCTGCTTGGACCTTTGTACTGTTGAAAGTTGGTGTTCTGCATGTGCTCATCGAGAGCCGGATACTGACTGAGTTGACTTGCAGTCGTTGCACCTATCATTGAACTTTGAACCATGCTCACCGAACTGCATATGCTTCGTGTATATTCTCCTTGTTACCGAGCAGTAGTAATATCCCGATGATTCACACCAATCCAGTCTGAATTGCGAAGGAGCACGAGCCACTAGGCGTACTGGTGGTGCGTACGTGTACCAGTGGTCACCTGGAACGCAAACCAGTCGTGCCCATCTCGGCGCAGTCTCGAGCGGCGGACAACACGCGACCATTTCCGAGGCATCGGTGGGCAGGGCAAGTGCGCCGATCGATCGATCGATCGATCGATCACGTGGGAAGCGAGGGTTGGTGGGGCGTAGCGCGCATGCGCGGCGTCACCAAGTCGACGGTTCCGCCGTCGCCTCACGCGACAGGGCAAAAAAAACCACCAAAAAATGGCGTCAGGCTACAGAAACAGACGCGCATGACGCGGCCGCAGCCCGCAGGCGTGTGCGGCTGTGCGTCCGGCTAGGTCCGGGCGGTGCCCTTCATTCCTTATCTCCTCCACCGACTCCGACTGCGTGCCTACCGGCTACCCCTGTGCCCTATGGACTATGGCACCATCTGCTTCCAGAGCACCATGCGATCTTGTCTCTCAACCAATCGTCAATGATGTCCATTTGCCTCCTGCGAGTTACCAGTTGCATCCAGAACGATCTTGAGCACACGGTTAAGGCAGTTCTAACACAGTGTATATAAGGCAGTTCTAACACAGCGTATATACATGATGTCTAACATACATTCCTATTAATAGTTTCTTTAAAATAAATTTATATTCAATCATATATCTTTTCTTTTCACTGTCATTCATTTTTTTTGTTTTTGATATCGTGTAGAGCTACTTTTTTGATAAAACATTATTTCTCTCTCACCTTAACAAATCATTTGTTGCATCAAATTTTGACCGATATGATAACATAATTAATGCTAAGAAACCTAAAAATCATAAGTAGGATTGTGACGGTCCTTGAATAGCTCCCTACTAAATAAATAAATAAACCACGCGGTTGCTACACACGGTACTAGCTTTATTAGGGCTGCTTGGTGCACTGGTTTAGAGAATTCAAGGGTTTTGCTTAATTTGCAACTGAAAATAATTTTTGCATAGAACTTTTATAATCTAATCTAATATTCAAAATTAAGTTATAGCATTCAAATTACGCTAGCATAAAAGTCCAACCCTTATAATATTCTTGTGCCGTTGGATAGCGTGCAGAATATGCATGCTCGCTTTTTATCTTGTATTTGAAGGCTTTCAGATAAAAAGCGGTGAAGACAAAGCTGTACGGCTGGAAGAGCTTTTGAGTCATTCGATCCATTTCTCGTGCTGTTCCGAGGCACAGCAGCTAGTGCGATCGAGGTCGTCTCTTTCGCGAAAAGGGAAGAATCGAAGAAGTAAATACGCGCATAATAATTTATAATAAATTAAACAAGTGACGAGATTTCCCTTATCTCCTCCATGAAGGCCGGGGCAAAAGGCTCATCAGATCTGTCTAAATGCTATGACACTGTAAATGAACAGTTTTTGTATATTTTATGTCCACTAAAACTAGTTCTAAACTTAGCTATTTTAATGTGTTTACTACTAATTTAATAACACTTATGTTTCATTATACTTCATATGTTGTATAGAAATTAGGTTTATAATGTTTCATTTTTTATTTAATATATTGAATGTCATGTTTTATACTATGTGTAACACTTTATATAAAAAAATTATGACGCTCTGAAAGGAGCTGCAAAAAGGATGGCGGCCAGCCGGCCACGACTCACACAAACTTAGTCCAGAAGTAAAACGAAAAGTAAACTTTTTATGCGGAGCCTGTGAGGTTTGGGGTTAGCGGCGCACTGATGACTCGTGCATCCGATCACATACAGTACTCGGACAATTCGGACATAGCAATTGCCAGAGCAGAGATAACAGTAGAACTTGTGAAGAACATCTGAAGATTCTGCACACAATAGTTCACACGCACACGTTGCAGAACACATCCAGCGGTAGGCAAATTCCCGAACCATTTAAAGATCCAGTTATTGCAAACCCTCCGTCCTGTAATATTGTAATATAGACTAGATAGAACATTTCATAGTACAATAAATATAAACAGTACAACGAATATAAACAATGACACTGTTCAGATTCGTTATACTATAAAATATTCCATCCAATTCTAAATTACAATAATATTATTGGAGGAATTATTAACCAACAACAACAAGAAAGTTAAAAACCATGGTAACCGTTACAATTACTGTAATCTAGGTTATATTTATTTCAGTTTAAGATTATACTAATCTAACTTATATAAATAAGCAGAATTGAACTAACTTATTAAATTATTATAATTTACACTCTAAATTATAATAAGTTAGCATAATAAGATGATCTATTTATTTCAGCTTATAAAAATAAGATAAATTATTGTACATAGCTAGTCAAGTGCACCCTCCTGCCTACTCCTGGACATGTCACCTACCATCCAATCTTTTTTGTTCCGTTTGGTGTATCAGTGTATGTAGAGCAGCAGTAGCAAATTGGAGGCAAGCGTGCAAACCGACCCGGCCCGATAGATGGAGTATGCCCTTCACGGTTGGTGTGAAAAGTATACAGAGAGTTGTTTGGCGTCCCTGTTTCTCTCCATTATTTTGGTCAGGAAAGGAGGATCACCGGTCGTAGTGGACTTCGTGACGTGAGGTGATCGTTGTTTTTGTCGAAACATGTCCATTCGAATCATGGTAGGATGGGTCATGCCAGGGGAATGAAAACCGATGTAGGGCAGCAATTTTTGGGCAACGGCTGTTAAGACACCAATTACCGTCAAAATTAGTTATCTAGAGTTTTAGCTATAAATAGAGAAATTATCTCTCATTATCTTTATATAGAATTAGATCAATAAAGAATTAGCATATTTTTTCTACATACTGTCTTTTATCTGTTGTCGAAGCTCTGGACTAGGAGAGAAAAGCAATATACCATAATCGATAATACGTTATGCATTTAATTACTATCCATATCGTATTTGTAGATTAGATCTAATCTACTATCAGCGTACGACATAACGACAAACTGTATAGTATGACCACGAGTCAGCCGCCTAAAAGTCGTTGTGACGTTAGTCGTCGGCTGCGCTATTCTGCCATCGCAGACAGCACTCCGCCGATTTTTTTTCCTGTCGCTGCTGCACAGCCTCCTTCCTGCGCCCACATGCGCCCGACGACATCAGCGCCACAACGCGTTCTGCACCCTGCGCCTGCACGCGCCGGACATGGTTGCTATCACAAAGCCACCGCCATGAAGCGCGTGACGTTCGCAGCGTTCTGCACCGCCGTCCGAAGTTGGCACCCGTAGCTGATCACGCCGCACTCTGCCGATGGCCACCATGCGCCTGCACGCGGTGAAGCCAACCGTCGCCACCGCCTAGAAGCGGGTCGCCGGAGCGCTGCCGCACGGCCACCGTGTCGCCGCGCCGAATCGCGTTGTCGCGACGAATCACGCCGATGCGCCGCGTCGTGACCCACAGTCGCGCCGCGCCTTGTGCCGCTTGGAAGCCGCCGCTGCGCCGCTCGCGCTCACAGCGCGCCGCCGCTGCGCCGACATGCCGCGTCCTGCCGAACGCCGCTGTCGCGCCGCACCGCACCGCGCCCCGCCGGAAGCCGTCACCGCATCGCCGGGAGCCGCTGCCGCCACTCGCCGCACGAGTGTGCTGAAGGTGTGGCGGCTAGGGATGCCGCCGTGCGCGCCCCCTGTTGGGCCTTAAGGGCCTATCCGGCCAGAAAAAAAAGAAAAAAAAGAAAATGAACTTTTGCAATTAGACCCTAAATTTCTAAAAAATTACGCAGAGGCCCTCGGATTTGCTGAAAATTACGCATCTGAACTGGGCCGTAGATCTTTTTTGCCGTTGCCTAGGGCTTTACCAACTCGTCGGGCAAAAAGTTAGGCCCACGAATTGTTGGGCTGACTCACGCGCGCACCGGGAGAATGGTGGATTGCTCCCCGTGTCTCGCGCGCACCGGGCGCGCGTTACCATACTCCGCCGGTCGAGCGGTCGTCATTTTTAGGCCTTTCGGCGGCAGTTCACTCGGTTTTCCATAACGGACGCGATTTTCTTTTCGTGAAACATGCGCTAACTTCTTCCGGTCATTAACACGGCAAGGGCCACAAGGCGAGCACGTGGAAAGCGCATCATTTGCATATGTTTTAGTGTTTAAAATTATTAAACATATAATAATGAGAATACATTATATCGTTTTGGATTTAGAAACTATATAATATCAGTTAAGCAATAAACAATAATATCAACAAATAATTAAATTTAAAATCATAATGCCATAACATAAATAAATATGGCTTCTTCTCGTTAAATTAATTATTGTTTGAATATGTTCATTATCATATGTACTCTGTTCAATTGTCCCGTGTGGCCGTGTGTAATTTTGTAAGTAACAAAAGAACCTAGGGTCTCTACCTCCTGCATCTAACATAGTAGATCAGCTCGTCTGCCCCTAAGCATGTACAAGAAATGGTATTTGTGAAGTTCCATCAAGCTCGTCTACCTGCATATGAAGTCTGATAAGCTATTTTTCAGCCATTGCAATGTTTCTAGCTTGTGTGCAAATGATAGCTTGTGTCTTTTTAACCTGGGAATGTAAACAACCTTTTTTTTATCTCTGTTGTTCTTTCCTCGTAAGCTCCATAACTGCAAGAGAGTCGAAAACGAGCTGATGATGATGGGAGACTTCAGTCTAAGATAATGTCAGGATTGTCAACCTGGCAGAACCAAAATAACATATACATAGCTACAAACTGTTTAGGTATTCACTTCTAAAAGGTTATACCATTAGTAATGCAATAAGCCCTAAATTAAACTACACTATAATTAGTACCTGTTTAGGAAGCTTAAATATTCTAAGAGCTAACTGGTTAAAATATAGAAAAACTGGTGTTTTCAATTTTTGTATATTCGTTCATTTTTAGATTTCGTAGTTACCGAGTTTAAAAATCTAAAAATGAAACAAAATCAACACCAAATCCCCACCAAATCCTGTTCCTTTTTACCACCACCCCTGCATCCAAAGGGACGGCCAGGGCGAAGCGGCGCTGAGCGATGGGTGGGGTGGGGCGGGGAGGTGTCGGGCGGCGCGACGCCGGCTAGGGCGAAGTGGGGTCGAGCGGAAGGGGGAGGGGGCCAAGCGGTGACAGAACTGAGGGAGGCCGCTGGCGCCGGCCTTGGAGACCAAGCGAGAGTGCCATCCTATCCCATTGTTTCCTCTACTATTGCGCGCATCAACTCACCAACGAAACTCTAGGGCCTGGGGGCTAGCCACGCGTCACTTGGCGAAGCAGCCACGATAGCGAAAACGCTGAGAGGCCGTGAATTTCTTCAGGCTTTAATATATTTAATTTTTAATGATACCTCCATTTACGAACAAATATTTACTATCTTTAACTTTGAGACGTGAGGTTTTTTATATATTAATTTTATAGGATTTTTACAGGAATTACTTCAAAATCCCTACTGTAGGATTTCTGTATTCTAAATGAGGACTTACCTGACTAACAATATTTTTATATAATCAAATTATGTAAAATAAGAATTTTACAGAAATTAAAATAATTCTTTAAAATTACTTTATGAAATACTCTATTCCAAACGGATCTCTAGATTCTTGCATTCAAAAGAACCCTAATTAAAAAGCTTATATCTATACTATTTTAAAAGAAGTTAGTGGTGATATCATCACCACCAATTTTTTATTGGTACGTGGATCCCTATTGTTAGTAAAATTTATATTACTTTTAAAACTGATATACTACTTTTGAAACCGAAATGCCATAAATGTTATTTTATTATATTTTAAGTTATTTGTATCATTTGCATGGTGTTTTTTTAATGTTATATTTTTTTTTCAATTATAACATAGGGCACTACTAGTACTATAAACATGTGAACTCTAGAAAGTACCAGTACCAAACCAAAGACTTTCAGGAGCAATCTGCTACATCGATTCGACGATTCCACGGAATTCTGTACAAAGTCTGTGCATTTCGATATCCGAATGTAAATGCTACTACCACTCGTACTCGCAAATTTCTGCTGCGAGAAAACAGTAGTCAAATCCAGAAGCTTCTGCAGACCAAATTTCGCAAGGACAAGCGGCAAACCGCGAACCTAGGCCGTACGTCCACTGGGCATCGACGCAAGCATATTCCCCGAGGATCCGCGGGCCCACGTCGTTCAAACACCGTGCCAAGTCATCCACCTGACCTCACCGCAAGCCAAGATTTCCCGGGTCCACTGGTCCAGGTGGCAGCATTCCTTCCCTCTGATGCCTCGGACCCACCTGTCAGAGTCACGCGCTTTCCGTTCCCCGAGCCCGAAGCGGCGAAGCCTCTCACGAGTCACGCCGTCGCCGTCGTCTTCCTCGTTCTCACCATCTCCCGCTCGCCTCACACGCGGCTCGCGACCCCTACGCGCTTCTACAATCCAAACCCTACCCAACAGTAGTAGGAGGCTAGGAGCCCCAGTCCCAAGGCGGAGGCATGGGTGGAGAGAAGCCGCCGCCGATCGGCACTGGCGGCGGAGGGGGCGGCGGCGCGTTCGCTTTCATCTCCAAGGGGTGGCGCGAGGTGCGGGACTCGGCGAGCGCCGACCTGCAGCAGATGCGGGCGCGCGCCGACCGAGAGCTGGAGCACCTCCTCACGTCGGCGTCGGCGCTCGCGGGCCCCTCGGCGCCACCGCTGCCGCCGGTGGCGGCCTGGGCGCCCATCGCGGAGGTGGAGTTCGTGCGGAAACGGATCGAGCCGAAGATCATGGAGCTCCGGAGGCAGTACTCCTCGACGGTGCGCGAGGGCTGGCCTCCCAAGGCCCGCGTCGACCTCTCGGGGATTACGGCGATCCGCAACGCTATTGTGGCCGAGGGGGATGGTGTCGGGAGGTCGAGGCTCATGCCGTGGAAGGGCCACACGGGCGACGAGGGGAGGAAGGAGTGGGAGGTGGTGAGGATGATACGGAGTGGGCTCAAGGAGTTCGAGCGCCGGAGCTTGTCGAGTGAGATGCTTGGTGGATTTCGTGGCCGCAGCGAGTTCGTGGAGAAATTTAAGTTGAGCTTGGTAATTTCAAACTTTAGCATCTTAATTCTTAAATCATGATATACTCCTACTTGGTTCGAATATAAACCGTTTCACTTGCTAAGGATTTTTTTTGTTAATTACTGGTGTAAATGTAGCAAAATTGAATGAATAACATTGGTAAAACTTTGGCAGTTTGGCATCCATGAAAAGGAACCTTAGGGTGTTATATACCCATTGATACATGTTTATGCTTAAGCAAATAGTAGCATTGTGTATCTGCAGAAAAATGTAGCATATAATTTCTCTTATTTTGTTGATATATTATTCAATATGGTAATGTTGTAGTATAACTCTATGCCTAGTCCATCTTTTAAAAATATTGGAACGGCTCGGTGAAATAAAGTTGTTTCAAGGACATCCAAAAGCCCAAAACTACAATTTTAATTTAGCTATTTCTTTATAGCAAGTGACAATCCGATGCATTTTGTTCAAACATTGTGCTTTTAAGAGCACTAAGTGCATTATGTGAGCATCAATTTTGGGTGTTAATTGAAGCACTGATTCATGTTTCTCTTTTTCTTTCAGAAATCTCTGAGCAAAGTGTCTCAGGAATCCAAGGTAATGTCAAAAAGGAAAACAAACTATGCATAACTTCTGAAAATCTAATGTTCAGTGCAAATATATAGTAACTTCAGGTGAAGAAATGCTTTTCCTTCTTACCAACGAAATAAGGCAAAGCTTTTGCCATTCTTTCAAAAAAAAGAAATGATTTTCTATCAATTTTTCTACCAAAACTATTTGATGTTTATGTATCCAAATTGCATAGTGAACTTGTAAGCTGTAACTATGACTAGAAATTAATAGTTGACTTATTTGAAGGCTGAATTTCTATTAGTCCAAGCCTTAAGATTCTTAGGCACTGCATTATTCAGTATCACTAAATGGTACCTTTAGATAAAGAAAACCTTTTTTCCCAAAGGATTTGATTATAATGACAATGCAATCTCCAGTGTTACATCGTCTTATAACCATTTTGCACAGTGTGTTATCTAAACTGAATATTGTATACAATCCATGAACCCAGGAGGTTCTCCCACTGGATCTAACTGAAATTATGGCATATCTGGTGCGGCAATCTGGGCCATTTCTGGACCAACTTGGCATCAGAAGAGGTACATAATGTTAATGTTGATCTGCACTGTTCCCACTCTTGGATCTGTGGTGGTGATCATCACTAAATCTTTCTATGCTGTGCAGATTTATGCGATAAACTAGTGGAGACATTGTACAGTAAGCACAACGGCCGGCTCATGTATCATTCTCTTCCAGCAGATAGATCTTTAATTGGAAATGAGAACATAACTGATGAGCTTGATCTGAGAATAGCAAGGGTGCTAGAAAGTACTGGCCATCACACAGAAGAATGTTTTTGGAAGGACCCTGCAAAGTACAAGATCTCAGACAACCGACGGCATGTTGCAATTGTTACAACAGCAAGCCTTCCTTGGATGACTGGGACAGCAATCAATCCATTATTCCGTGCTGCATATCTAGCAAGAAGTACAAAACAAAAGGTCACACTGGTGGTTCCTTGGCTCTGTAAGTCGGATCAAGAGCTAGTTTACCCAAATAATATCACCTTCAGTTCACCAGAAGAGCAAGAAAATTATATAAGGAGCTGGCTACAGGAAAGACTTGGCTTTGAAGCAAACTTTAAGATATCATTTTATCCTGGCAAGGTAAACATCCAATTTATATCATTTAATTTTTATGTCTTTAAGCATACTCTATTCTTCCCCTTGGATTTTTATTCCTAGTTTAAAATAGTTCTCAAAAGAGCGGCGTA
>KE372779.1:262360-298727 GCA_000418225.1 Zizania latifolia | reverse complement strand
AAAGCAACCAGGAGGTCTGGTTTGACCAGTTCCCAGAACATCCAGAAGAATTTCAAGGTGAAACCATCTAGGCCCGGGGCCTTTTTGGATTTAAGTCAAATACCGCTTGTTTAATCTCTTCCTCCGAGAAAGGTTGCTCTAGCTCGTAGAGCTCGATGCTTGGGAGATCTAGGGAATCCCAGTGTAAGGAGAAAGCGCGGGTGGTTTTCTGCCCAAGGGAGTCTCAAAAATGTGTGAGAATAACTTCTTTTTTTGCCTCATACGAAGAAACAATGCTATTCGCGTGTTGGAGGAGAGGGATGAAATTTCGCTGGCGACGACCGTTGTCTTTTAGGTAGAAAAATCGAGTATTTGCATCCCCTTCCTTTATATGTACTTAGCGCGAACGCTGTCAAAGCCTTGTCTTGTCCACTGCCGCTAGCCCAAGGAGTCTGTGCTTGAGTCGGGTCCTTAAGAACAGCTCATCCGCCACCAAAAGGCGAGATTCCTCTACCTTGTCAAGTTGAAAAATAATTTTCGTGGCAATGGCAGATTGGAGATGGAGGTCACCAATGTGGTTTTGGCTCCAATTCTTGGGGCTCCGCGCCGTGTGTTGGAGACACAGAAAGAGGGGCTAAAAAGCATCCGAGGACTAAGCTTGTTGCGCCCAAGCAGATTGGACTACCTCCTGGAATCCCGGCAAACTCATCCAGAAGTGTTCCAAGCGAAAGGAATAATAAGTTAATGGGGCAGCGTCGTCGATCAAGAGTAGGGGACAGTGGTCAGACGAATGAGACAATAAGGCTTGAAGGAAGCAGCGCTAAAAGAGGGTGTCCCAATCTTGAGAGTAGAAAAAATGGTCTATCCTTGTCGTTACGGAGGCAGCTATCACGCTAGACCAAGTGAAACGCCACCCGGAGAGCTAGATCTCTCGGAGGGCGAGGGAGTCTAAAGTAGATTTGAACTCCCCCATCAAATGGCGATTAAGATTGGGAGTGTTTTTGTCTTGAGCCTTGTAAATAAGGTTAAAATCTCCGACCACTAACCATGGGTGCTAAATCTGAGACCCAATCTGTCTCAATTCTTGGAGAAAGACAATCTTGTTGGGGTCCGCTTGGGGATCGTAAACTCTGGTGAACTGCCATAAACGGTTATCTATTCTTGAGGTAAAAGTGGCAGAAATGGAGTAGAGGCCAAAGCTCGAAGTGAAAAGTTTGAAAAAATTGCCATCGCAGGCTAAGATGATTCCCCCCGTGTGCCTGAAGCAGGGAGAGGCGCGAAGGAGGAGCTAAATCTCTATCCAAGGATGTCCCCTACATTCGCTTGGGACACCACGTTGAGCTTTGTTTCTTAGAGACAGACTATTAACGCTCTTGTGATCTAGATTAATGTTTTAAAGGCATGTCGTTTGGCCAGGTTATTCAAGCCCCTAACATTCTAAGAATGAACATTTGTTTTGGCTTGCATTATGTAGCCATGAGAGAAACTAGTAGTTGCGAGACTTGTTCCGTAGCGAAGGGGGGCTGAGCAGACATGCTTCACGCTAGCCTATAGAGAAATCAGTAGTCCTTTCTGTAGCCTGGCAGGGAAGATCCCCTTAGAGACACAACATATCCTTCCAGGGGTGAGCACCCAAGCTACGCCATCTAACCGAGTAAACATCAACTAGCCCAATGCCACACATACACCAGGGAGCAGCGAGCAAAACACTAGCACTAGTGCACAAGAAAACACAACAGGAGCATGTAGCGCTGAACATGAACACCTTAGTGAACCATGGAAATGCAAGGGTATGGGTCCACAACATAGGGTCTGTAGATAGATCTCGGCATGACAGCCAGAGTAGCACGATAGAAGACGATACATGGCTAGAAAGCCGGACGAAGAAGGATGACTTGTCGGTAGTGAAGCCACCGACAGCTAACAACTGAAGTCTGAACATTACACGAGACATAACATGAAACGACGCTTCAAACACATTAATAAGAACACCTAGATGGACAGCCCCGTGAGGGCGATGATGGCTTCCATCACCGCTTCAGTGAGTGGTTCCTTGAAGAGCTCCAGATACTTCTCGACAGCTTTCTCCGATGTCTCTTCTTTAGGCTAAATAATACCCATCTTGCGCAAGAGATGAACTTGGGCCTTCTGAATAGAGTCTATCGTCGGCTTGGCCATGAGACGAGCACTTCTTCTTTTGTTCTGGATCGGCAGTGAAGGGCTCGATGGCACTGGAGTTTATAAGAAGGCCAGGGAGACCTGCATAAAGGTGTTGCCTAGAAAACTGGTTAGCGGATAGACACTACCCTGCTGCTCGGCGGTGGAGGAGGACTCTGGGAGCTATGTGGCTGGCGCCGACTAAGGTAGAATGACGTCCTAGAGCACCTGAGTCGGAGTGGTTGGTGGAGATCCTGGAGGGCTGAGCTGCACTCCGTCTTGGTCTGGTGAAGGCAAAGGAGCTAGAGGTGGTTCCTACAACAGAAAGCCAGGGGATACTGGATCCCACCGTAGGCAGGGCAGTATTAGCTGCAGTGGAGGCTGAAGAGGTATAGAACCACCTTTGTCGCTAGCTCCCAGTTCGTCCAGCATAGGGTCACAGGCCCTTGACACTTGGGGGGGCGACTGAAGGAGGATCAGAAGGTTCAAAGAAAGAAACTCCTCATTGGAGCGGAGCAGAGGCTCTCTGCAACGAAGAGGTGGTGACCATGAGCGGGAACGCCCAGAGCCATTCGAAACACTTTGACCCGATGGGGAGAGGCTAGAGAGAAGGCCCACTCTTCTAGAACGGTGGCTGCTCTCACCAGAGGCCCTACCCCTGCGGTCAGAGTAGTAGGAGAAACCACTGTTGTGGTGATGCCCCCTGCTGGTTCCACCCTCACGCTCAGCCTCCGAACGCTGGCTAGGCCAACCCTTCCTCCATGGCGAAGGGCCACGGTGGTCCCTAGAGCAGAAACGGTCCTAGCGACCACACAGGCGGTCCCGTACCGAGGGCTAGCCACCTGAAGCCGAGCCATCCATCGAACCGAGAACCTAGGAAAAGGAGGTCTTACGGGAGACCTCTTCCTCCGAAGACACAAGAGAGTCCAGACCGCTAATCACACTAAAGGGACTATACTTGAAGCAGGGCTCCATCTCGGCATCTAGGGGGTGAAGTCCCACAACTGGTCAAGGTGAATGAGGACATTATAAAGCAACACACCAGGGGGGTCTCTCTGGGTCAGCAGTTCCATCATACCTAGCTCCGGAAAATTGCGAGAAGGCGAGTTGTGCTCATCAGGTTTGGCGACAAGGAGACAAGCCAACTTAGGGATCCGGCTAGCCTCCTGAGCCTAGACCCACACACAGAGGCAAGCCGCTTCTTTTTCAGTTGGCGAGACGTCGTTCACCTTGTCAAAGAGGCACCCATCGAACAGAAGGAAGGCCATTGTGTCGCCACTCCAAGCATGGCGAGGGATCCCCTCCAAGCATAGACAGGCCCTGAAGCAAAACTTGGCAAAAGATGCTTACACTCGCTAGGACCATGGGATGAGTCTGAACTCCAACCCGTGGAGAGGAAGGCGGTTTTCGAAGAGGGCTGCCGAGCAATCTTCAACTCTCGTGAAAAACACAAGGAAGCTTCCTCCTGGATGAGCGAAAACCTCAACGTCCTCTGGCTGAATGCAGAGGTATTCGGTGAGGCGGTGCTTCACGTGAGCTGTCGAGGAAGCGCTATGATGACCCACCACCGCTACAAAAGCAGCGTGGGGCATGAGGTGATGCTCCACGTGGTCCATGGCATGGGGGGCTTCAGCATCCTATGGATTGCCACCGGCCTTTGCCCATGGTCGACAAAGGGGTCCATCCTGGTGGACGAGGGAAGCGCTGAGAAGGAAGAAATGCAGCTGAGGTTCGAAGGTGGAGACTGGCAACCAACTAGAGGCAGAGATTTTCGGCAGTGTCTTACTTTGTGTCCTGGAGAGATACAACGCAGACATTTAAATGGCTCACGACATTGGGCTACCAGATGCTTCTTGGAGAGGCAGTGAAAACAGTGGACAGCGAGCAATCGATTGATAGGAGCGACAGTAGGTGGGGCATTGAAGACATCTGCCTGGCGCTCCGAGGTAGACTTGCCTAGTTAGATCCTACGGGATCTCTTGCCTTTCACTTTCATCCATTCTGAATCAACAAAAACCGTAGTTTCTGCTTGCACAATCGAGCCAGAGTAACTCGGGGCGACCTCCAGGGAGTAATGGTGGGGGTGGCGGACAAGGGGACTTACCACTCCAGGAGACAGCTGGAGCCTTGGCCGTCGTGTCATGGAGCTTGTGCCGGGTTGAAGACGCGGCATGGAGCTTTGGGCCCGATGAGGAGGTGGCAGCTAGAGCAAGCTTCAGGCGCGGAGGGAGGCCGAGCGCTAGATCTGGAGGGCTTGGGGCAAGGGGTGAAGGAGCTTGAGGATGAAGGAGAGCCACGTAGTTGAGGGAGCAACGACCGGTGAAAGGCGGTGGGGGGGATCTGGTGGTTGGGCGGAGGAGGGGGGTCACCGCCGGCGAGGCGCCGAGCAGACCCCCCGGGCAGTCGCCAGAGCGGGATATCGGTTCGGGGTGCAAAAGCAGTTGCCCCACGTTGTCTCTTTATCATCTCGTCTCAACACAATTCCAGATGAAATAGAGTAAACTATTCTTTTGACTTCAATTTTTCAAAACTTATAATGTATACTTCACACTCTAAATTACTTTAAATGAAAAAGTTATTGATTACAAAATTATAGATCTCGTCGAGCTCTATAACTTTTATATACAACATATTTCCATCCAACATCATTTGAAAATTTCAAAATAGTTTTTGTACCGTCACATTTGATATTCATATATGTGCCGGCTTTTTGAATAGGAACCTATAAAATTCTCGTGTGTGTCGTATTGATGCCAATTTTTCAAAAACACACACACACACATATATATACGCCGGTTTAAATAAACCGGCATATACAGAGGCTTCTTTTGTTTGGCGTTTTGTAATACTGCAAGATAGTAATTATGTGTTGTTTTAATGTGCCTCGTTTCGTCTCGTCTTCGTCGTTGCTGCTAGTTGATAGCTGACACCGCTCTGCTGCCTCGTCATGTCACTGATCCGAGGAAATGTGAAGTGGATTCATGTTTCTGTGCTCTATTTGTTGGGGAGTAGCTAGCAACACATCGTTTTTGGAGGTAATTTAGTTTAGTTGTGTACCTTTATATATGACTTGTATATTCACTTGAAAACAATTGTCGGCCGAGGTAAAACGCAAGTTGGCCTTGCCTTGCAAAGTTATGTGTGCCTTTACATATAGCTGACTCATGGTCTGAATAAATTAAGCTGCATCTTTCCACTATCTGACTCTTTTTTATGAACCAACAAAGTTGAGCCATACGGAGGCATTTTCACTAAGAGAGGCCCCTTTTGTGGGCATTTTTGATATGCAAAGCAACTCATGTATCATTTGAAAACTGGAAAAGGGACTGATGTCCTGATGTGTGTGCTCCATTTCATGTCTCTAGTCTCTGCTGCCAGGAGCTATCAAGATGTGGCCTGGCTTATCAATAACTTTTTTTTCCTGAAATTTAGGTGGATCTCAACCATAGCTTATCACATTGAATTCCATAAAAGCACGATCTGGTCCAAGCACACACTTCTATCTTCTGACAACACATAATTTATGAGTGCTTGTTGTTCAATGCATGTGGACAAAATTAAATTGTTGTCATCTTTTGTCATGAATCCTTAGTCAAACTCTTTCTTTCCACCGTTCAGAGAGCTGACCACTACAGACCCCCCTACCGTTTACTTGCTTCTGTATACGTAATTTCCCTAGACTTCGAAACTTTGATGCATTCTGTGAGCACCCAGCAGTGACAGTCGCAGTCTCAGGTGATCCACAGTATTTGCAAAACTTGCAATGGTTCAGAGTTCAGACTTGCTGTCTGTCTGTCGCTATACACAGCCCATACAGCAATAAATACTTGACTGCAGGTATGCGATACAGTGGTTATTCAATTGATTTCGTGCAATCTTCTTGGTACAGCTAGCTGGAATCACATTCACTTCCAAGTGAACCCAAGTACAATCCATCCATCCATCCATCGCCCAAAAGTTCAGCTTTATTTCACGGCCGATATGATCTGCATGAAACAGAAGCTGGCACTCAGACACGAAGCACAACAGAGCCTGAATAATCTTGGTGCCGATCGATTTACAGGCAAGCTAGAGCAATGCTGCGCCGCTTGTTTCGCCTTTAGTTTCTTCTCTTCTGTCGTATCATCTGTAAAATTCGTCTTATCCCGCATAATGCAATTGCAACCTCAATTCAGTTTCACATCCACGCAATATATATAATCTCGCATAGTACGAGAAATGAATTGGATAACAGAATCGTTCAGGGAACAGAGAAGGGAACATGTAAGTGTTTCGTCAGTAAGGCCAGAACGGTAGATCATGGCATCATCCAAGAATATAATATGTGCCAACATATGCTCCTCTCGCAGAGGTTACAAGTGCTCATGGTGTCGTGTGGCCTCTGTGGATCCCAGAAATCCCACTAGTGCCCTGTGTCTAAAGGAAAATCATTACCACACATTATCTATCGGCCATTCAGCTGGGTTTCCTTTCTCCATTTTGTCGTAAAAGTGCCGCGAAAGTGAAAGACGATAACTCTGATATGTAAAAGCAGCGTTTCTGCCTTGCATGTGCCATTGCAAAAAATGCTTGGAGCTAGCTAGAGAGCCGCTAGGGTAGCAACCCTATCGACCATTGATTTATTAGCTAATCTGCGTTGATTTATCTTTTTCACCGCCTCCCCTCTATGCTGCCAGATGCATTATCTCCTCCAACACGCTTGTTACACAAATTTATAATTTTATCCATTCACATCACCAATTTTAGAACCATTTTATCTTTTCTAATTTCTACTACACTAGTTAACATAATAGTAAAAAACACTTTTAATCTTAAAATGAAAGAAGATAAAAGATTAGTATTCATTCTATTAACATTATATGCACAGTAAAATTTCTCGTTATATTAATACATGCATCATATGTATAGACAGAGATGGTGGAATTTTGGAAGGCGCCGCGAAGCTGAAGAAATGGGATGGACTTAGTGGACGTACGACTTGCCTTTGTCGTCAGGAAAAGGAGCCTTTTCCACATTGCTAGTGGCGTTTACTGAAAGCCGTACAGCTCTGCAAATCCAGAGGACTTGGTCGTACGCTTCTAGGACTATCGTTTTCTGAAATTCTGACGGTAGACACAAACCGGAGAGTCCTGCACTTTCAGCTCACTTGTCGATCATGTACGTCTCCTTCCGCCTATTGAGGATTTGAGCTGTGCATTGTTGTCAGAAAAAAAACAAAAAAAAAGAGATAGAAAGAACAGTCTTGCTACGGCTGAATTGGACGTTTTGTTAGGTCAGTACTACAGTATCATGGCATCATGCAATGCACTTCGGAATAAAAATGGCGATCTATGGTAACTAGGGAGAACTGGATGCCATGACCGATCATTCTCCTCCCCTAATTTTCTTTTCCAGGAGAAACTAAAGCCGATCGCCGCGTGTGTTGTTTACACCAAGAATCGCGCAGCTTTAATTTCACTCTTGCAAGCGCACTAGCTAGCGATCGATCGAGCAGCGACCGATCAGAACCGTGAGAGGTACGGAACTAAACCCTTCAACTTGACCGGAAAAGGAGTCCAAAGGTGACCGTCCGACAAGAACACGTCGCCATTGTACGGTAATGAACTCGACCATGAACTCCACTTGAAAATTTATCTCTTCGCCATCAGACAAGTCAGAGAGAGCTGGATGGTTGACAGGGTATTCGAATTCTATCACAAAATTAAGTCCCGTACGCTTCACCCTAATTTCAATCCTCCAGAGCTTCGATCAGTGCAATATACGAGCATATATATATATATCGATCGATCGTGTGTCCTGTTGAATTCCTTGCAGGATCGAGCTAGCTAGAAAGACGGTAGAGAGGACACGTACCGGCTAAAAGGCCAACGATAATGCCGGACAAGTTGGTAAAGAAAACAGTTACACTGCATTAATGCCTCTGCAGCCACAGGCGTCACTTCTTGGGAGTACACGTACGTCTGAATCGATCGAGCTTACTGCATGCACGTATGCAGTGGTTGCGGCAGATCGATGCCAACTTGTGATCCGATCGATCGATGCCAGCGAGCAGGTTTTTGGAGATTTGACACTATATACCTTTATTTTTTTTATACATCTTTAATTTTCAGGTTGCCGAAGGGGTGACATAAATGAGACAGATGTAATGAACCACCCATTGATATGATAACAACGAACCCTTTCTTCTTCTTGAGGAATTTACTTATTAGGGGATGGGATATGAAAATCTTATCCTCACAAAAAGAGAGACAGAGAAATCCTGTTTGATGTTTTAATATTTCTATCACCAATCTCTATGAGACCTGATAATTTCTCACTTAGCTACTCCACCGCTCCTCACACATTAGCTCTAGCCCCCGATGACCTGTGCATTCCCATTCGCTCTCCAGCCACACCGTGACTATGCCTCACCGCTGCCCCTAGGGCATCGCTGCCACGCCCATATTGGTGGCGCCAGCCAACACCACCGCCCCCATCCTAGCCGCACCTACCCTGACCTAGTTGTTAGGGATTTTTGTTCTTAATAGATACTCATCAACTCGATGGAAGCACAGACATAAAAAAATTGCCTCCAAAACTGAGGATGGAGATAGGAGCCATTTTTTTTTGCCATGGGACAAAAGACCTCTCTCCATCAGCAAATATCTTGTTGCCATCAATACCCATACGAAGGATTGCTAGGCTGTGTACGTATAGGTGTATGGCCTATCTGTACACTGACGTAGCTAGCTACCTTGTGTTCCCATGTTGCTAGTGTACGTCGTGTAGCAGGGGTAGAATTAGGCCTAGCATAACTTGAGCCCAAGCCTAACCCGTGAATTTTTTTACCTTATAATACCCAATAAATTTCTAAAAACAAACAAATCCTAAAGGCCCAGCCCCACTCTTTAAACATAGCCTAGAGCTAGGGCTGAGCCTCATTCTTTAGCAACCTACGTGGTGTGCGCAGCTCACCAAGCCCATCAGCCTAAGGCCAACACAATCCTAGCCTCAACCTTTAACACATTGGTTTAGGCTCCCAGTCTCCCACCCCCATCGCCTCTCCCGTCGTGCCCCACGCGCCGTGCTCCCGCTATGCCTCGAGGTTAAGCGCTGAGATGTGCGCGTTCTTGGGGTCATTTGCACAATCAGAGAGCTCATCAGTTCAATCCACACAACCGGCGGGGCAAGGAATCCGGCAAAGAGCCTGCCAGGAGGGCGCAGGAGTGGGCGCCATGGCTGGTGAAGGAGGCGTGGCCAGAGGTGGAGCGGTGGGTGGCGACGGGGGCAACGACGAGCGCCCTAGGTCACCTCGAGCAAGGGGTTTTCTGGACTTTTTTAACTTGGTCGGCTAGGTCAGCGACACATGGCGACGTCAGCAAAACCGGCAACAAAGTTCAACACTGTGCTAGTATTTTAAAACATTGGGGTTATTTAAACCAAAAAATTCTTTAGGGGGTTATTCGAACATCGTCCATAGTTGAAGGTAATAAAGTGTACTTTTTCCTTTGCTTTATATATCTCTTTAAGACCGTAAGTAATGAAAAACATATACATTCTTAACATGTATACTGTACTTGTAAATTAGGGAAAATAGAATTTGGCATATTTGCAGATTTGCTGACTGACGATTTTCTTATTTTGATAAATATTTATAACCGTATTTGTTCCGATTAGTATTCGATCCGTATTCATATCAAATAGTAGTTGTTTTTATATTTATATCTAAGGTATCCATATCTGAATCCGAAAAAAAATATGAAAATGAATATAGTATCACTAATGTCCATCCGTATCCGATTCATTTCCACCCCTACCTACGTCCCGCGCGCACCATGTAGGCGCAACGTGACTTTTAAGTTACTACCAAATATAAATTTTAGAATTAATTAAAGGTATTTTAGTTGTCTTTTATTTTCTAGATTTCACTTTTAAATGTTTACGAGTATCTTCAAGAGAGTTGATATTTTTGGTTTCCTAAAATCTTATATAGGGAGTCTTTCTAATAAAATTTAATCTCTAAATCTTCTTACTCTCTAGCAGACTCTCAATATCATATTTCCTATATTTTATTCTTTATCATCAATATGTGGACCCTACTTGACAAATCTCTCCTCTTTTCTTTTATTTGTATCTTTTGTATCACTGACAGGTGGAACCAGAGTAGATATGGAATGAGGATCACTCTCTCCAGCTCTACAAGTTGAGAGGATGAAGGAAGATTTTAGGGATCTTTAAAAAGTTAGGAACCAAATAGAAGAGCTGTTGAAGATGCATTTTAGACTAAAATTCCTAGTAATAAAGATAGAGAGTTATATCTCTTGGAGATGCTTAGGAAGTGAAGTATAAAAATCTTAACCTAAAACCAATAAACCATACTGAGCTGTTTAGACCACGTACCGGAGAAGAGAATCAGCAAACATTGTCAAATCCTACCGAAAGCCCCCAGACCAGACCGGTTACGAGGCAGGAGCACGTACGTGCAGCGGCGGCCGACGAGAGCTTCGTGCGGTCTCCTTGCCCTGGCAGGGCCGCGTGCCACCTCCACCCAAACCTCCCGTGCCGCATCCTGGCCACACCACACCACACCACGGTAGCGATTCGAGCAGTCGCGCCACGGGCTTGTGGGGGAATTGGCCCTCGCCTGAAACACGCATCCAGCCTGCCCGCGCTCGTCGTCGTGGGACCAAGCTGGTAGCTGCCGCTCCCAGGGCCCGGTCCACCTGCGGCAGCGAGCACGATCACTAGGCCCGAGCGAGCACAGCAACTGCAACTCGTCGGCTCAATGGTGACTCAGTTCTATTTGGGCCGTTGGCCTAGATATATGCGTATAGCCCTTCTCTTGATTATTTCCCATCCACACAACAAGCTGCACCTCTGGAAATTTTTTATTTCTTAATTTATAGAATTATATTTATGTTTTTATTTTTTTAAAAGCTCATTTGACGGACTAGACTTAATAGTACCGTGATTAATAGTGCCATGATGGCACAGTCGGTGCAGCGAGCCTGGTGAGCCCAAACCAAACCATAATTCATCACACAAATTTAAAATTTACAGATATATGTACGCAGCAACCGGACTTTTTCTGTCGCTACGATTTGGTTTCTGCCATTCTTGGGGGATAAAAACATCGTGCTCGAGTGCAGAGGAAGGGTAAGAACCGCGTAACAGGCGCGTTCGTTTCCCCGGTCTAATTAGAGCTGAGGCAATTGCAGTAACCAAAGATCAGTATTATATTATTGGACCGCAAAGATGGATGTAAATATATTGCCGACTTAATTTGCGGCTCCGAAAGTCGGAAAGCACGTACGCAAAATCGTCGTCGACCTGGAAAACCGCGATCATCCAAGAGCTACCGTATTATAACAAATACCGTGGAACGACCAAGTATTTCTTCAAATGATTAGAACCAGCTGCGCGCACACACGCGTATATATAATATAACGACCTGCTCGTATTATCATACATATATATACACATATATAGCTCGGCTAACTAATGAGCTAGCTTCTATATAATACTCTCTCTATCTAAATTTGACCATCACATAAGATTGTGACACAAATATTAAAGAGAGTTATTATTCCACAATCTATTTAATCTATACAAAGACCAAGCTTTAGCTCACATAACGAATAGTGCATGACGTATTTTATATGTCAAACTACTTTAACCTTTTAGCCTACAGTCACCGTGCAGTTATGTACCGATTACTCAATTAATCTTCTTACAAACTAAGCAGCATATAGCTAGTTACACATGTAATAATACATGCTTAGCCGTTGATCAATTTTAAATAATTTATTTTTACTTAGCCGTCTGATCAAACTTGAATAAAGGAAATATAAGATAAGATTTCTCTAATATAGTGGTCGTTCGTCATCAGTGGCTGCCTAGCATATATATTCCCTTCGTTTGATATTATTATAAGATATTTGACTTATTTTTTAATTTGACTAAAATTTTAAAATAATGCTACCATTTATAATATTAAATAAATATGTTATTAACATATATTTTTTGGATTTAACAAAATTAATTTGATATTATAATTCTTACTGTACTTTTATAAGATTGATTAAAGTTTACCGTTTGATCTAAAAAAACAACTTACAAAACAATATGTATCGACGATATATCTTGTATGCTACTATACGTACGTACTTAGATAGGATCCTCGAATCCACATTGGCCCGCCCTCCCAGTCCATCGGCCAACCAATCTGAACCTCTAAACCTATCGATTCTCACGTGCAGCCTGCAGGTTCGGTCGATACCGAGCCACCTGGATCAGCGACGCGCGCATATCAGCATATATGCAAGCAAAAGGCTTGGGAGTTGTGAATTTCATTCTCTGATCCTCTTCCAACCAATCAACCTGCTCCCGTACTATTTTATGCGCCAAATTTCGTCGGCTCCTGATTATTCATATATATTAGGGGCATGTGGTTGCAATATAATGTCCTGCGTGCAAATTAAATCTCTTCTCTGGTCAAAAAATGCCCCCACTAGTGATAGGATGTTCGGAAGCAGATATCAGTCATTTCGCTAGGATCTCATAGTGTGAAGTCCGCTTCGGCTGCTACGAAGTTCTATCCCTGATCACTGTGAAGTAGACACCGACTACTATAAAGTCCCGCTCTATACTGTCGGATCCTAACAAAAATGCTGAAATTTTCCAGCTATCCTTTGATGTCAGGCTTCTTCAATATTAGAGGATTAAAATTAGGATGTTCGTACATAAACTCACTCGGTCACAATAAATTCGACGACAATCCTTGAGGCCTTGACGATCCCTTAAAACGATCACACTCAATTTCAAGTATCAGATCATGAAGAAGGCAAGAAAAAAATGGCCATTCGAGCTGATAATCCTTTGTTGCATATGATGATATCAACTAGGGTAGGATGCATTCAGATGAGACGCCAAGCACGGCGAGCCCTTCCAGACCCTGGCGTGCATCTTGAGCATCTCCCTCGCCCTCTCCCTCGGCCGGTCGCCGGAGGCGCCGGCTTGCACCAGGAATAGCAACCTCGCCACCACCCCGACAGCGAGCATCTCCTGCAGCACCGCCGGCGTGGCCGAGTGCCTCGCCAATGCGTGCAGAGAGCGGACGGCGCTCTCGGTCCCCGCGGGGGACAGCCGTGTCGCCGCTCTGCCCACCACCGCCAGCCCAGCCGGGTGCGCCACCAAATCCAGACGCCCTTCGGCGCATCCGCACAGATGGTCGATCGCCACAATCGCGAGCTCGCACGCGCGCCTGTCGCCGCGGCCGTCGCAGCCGCCGCAGCCCTCGTCGAGGAGGAGGCCCACGAGCGCCGACACGGCGCCGGCCTCGACCGCCTTGACGCGGTTCCGGCCCCACGGGCAGAGCCGGCAGAGCACGTGAAGCGCCACCCTGACCGCCTTAACTGATAATCTATCCGCCACCACTCTCACCACGCCGTCGATGAGCTCGGCGCTCGCCGATGTCAGCCGCGCGACAGGCATCGCCGAGATCGCCGATTTCAGCAGGTGGATGCCGTACGTCCGCGAGAGGTAGCTCGGCCACCGCAGCACGCACGCCAAGGTGTACAAGAAGTCGTCGCCGCTGCCGCCTTCTAAGACCCTCTTCAAGCTCTCCTCGGAGAGATTAAGAGAATGCAGGATGCTCAGAGCCGCCTCCTCCGGCGAGTTCTCCTTGGGCGAATCCTGGACGCAGCAAATCTCTCCCTGACCCTGGGAAGAACCCAGAGGCTTGGACGTCGTGTCCGCGGAGGCGTGCTGCTTGATGACGGACACGAGGAACTCCACGGCGCCGGGCGCGCCCTGAACGCACCGCCGGTTGCGGTCGCTCTCGGCCACGATGTCGGCGACCTCCCTCAAGGAAGCCATCAGCTCCTGCTCACCACCCGCGCCCAGCTGCTGCAGAAGCGGCCTCGCGGAGTCCACGATCGCGGCGACTCGAGCGGCGTCGACAGGAGGACGCGGGGTGGGGAACCTCTCGACTGCGTGCACGGCGCACCACCCCTGGATGAGCCGCCGGAGCGTGTGGTTCGGCGTGGGCTCCCGGTCGCCGGCCCCCAGCTGCTGCTTGGTCACGGGGCATTCCCTGTGGCCGCCGGTGAACACCCACCTCTCGATACTCTCCCTGTCGTAGGTGATCCCCGTCGACAGCGTCACCGGGTCCCTCATGATCTCCAGCGAGATCGGGCACACGAAGTACGACGGCACCTCCACCGCCGCCGCCGCCGCCGGCGACAACACCTCCATCAAGATTTCGATCGTATCAATATTACCTACAGGCTACACCACAGCGTGCATATGCCTATGCACACATGTAGCTAGGGCCTAGGAGATCGAAGCAGGAGAAGGCTCTGGTCAAAATGGGAAAGCTTCTTGGAGCTAGAGTTTATATGGCCGTGAGGTAGAGATGCCAGATTGATGAGACGCCAAGTCCACGGCGAGAGATGGATCGACCAATCGAACGAGGCGGAGGTCTCGGTTTGGTGGTGGATTAATCTTTTACTGCGACCGCGGGCGCGCGCGCGAACGTACAGTATAGTAACCAGCGTTTCGAAACGCTGGCGGGCGCCGTGGTGGTGATCTGCTGACTGCCGATCGATCGATCGATCGATCAATCGATGGACGAATTCAAGTAGGTTGGTGTGGAATGGATCGAGCTGCATGGCGGCCGGGCGGTGGAATTTTATAATAAGCGAGGAGGAGGAGAAGGAGGAGGAGGGGGTGGTGGCGACCGATCGATCGGCGTTGGGAGTGGTCGTGGTTGCCGGACGGGGCGGGGAGGAGGGTGGGGGAGCGGCGCGCGCTGACCACGGAACGTTCTGCAAGCAAGCTTTGACCTCAGATCGCTGGGGATTTCTTAGATAAATTATTTACGGTTACGTGGTGCACGTTCCTCCCATGTCGACTCTTCTCGCGTCGTCTGTTTGATCTCTCGTTGGCTTTGAAAATTTCGCGATTTGATCGGCTTGGTGGCTACTGGCTAGTTCAGCTCGGAGCCTCCGAGTATGGAAGTTTCAAAGCCGCAATATTAATTCCCGGTTACGGTTTTTCTACGCCAAATCAACGTGCTACTGTGAGTACATACGTTGCCAAATCAGCTAGTGAGGTCGCCGCGAGAGAGTGGAATAGCAGGCTCAACGAGGAAGAATATTGATCACTCTTACCACTGTATCACCCGTGTATTTGTATTCCGATATCCGATACAGTTTATTAAATGAATTTTTTTTACATGTTATTGATAATTTATCGGTTTCTGTCACTTGAATTTGTTATTTTTGTATGTGTTACTGTTTTACTTTTTCTACACCACTTATATCACTCTTGTTATTTTCTCGTTAGATATATGCTTACATAACATAGAAAAGTCTAAATTATCCTTATAAATGATAGTTTGGTAATTCTTTATTTAGCAGATTAGAGTGTTAATGTTGCTACTTATATTTCTCATATTGTGCAACTATACCATATATGTTGTAAGGCTGAGTGCACTTCTACAAAAAATAATGGTGCGGGACACTTTTCTAACGGTTGGTATCTAACGGGAATGTAACAGGAGTGGCATAAAAAGACAAAAAATTAGAGTTGTGACATGTACAGAAATAACAAACTTCAAGTATTTTCAGTAGCATATAAAGAATTTTCTTTTTATTAAGCCCCAAGCATCCGTCTCCCCTCGGTGCATGTAGTTTAAGGTCCTGTAGCTCTAAAAATCTTAAAGTCAGAGCTGATTTTTTATAAATGATGAAAATAAATTAAGACATTCAAGTTTGTTCATAGCTCTAATTCTAAAATTTTGGAGTTAGTAATTTAAAGCTCTAGCTTGATGTTGGAGTTGAAACTATATAAAACAGGGCCTAATAAATAATTATGGAAAAAGATCTTTAAAATATTTTGGGTAGCATGAGCGAGTTATTTTTTGAGCAAAAAGATGCAGGCATAAACCATCACAGAGAGATGCAGTATACCCTCTTAATCACTTTATTACACGCTCAAGAGACATATCACTGAAACATTTGGGAGCCTAACCTAGTAAATTTATAATGAAAGCTTATTCACATATATGTAATTATAGATATATCATACGTGATACATAGAACCATTATTTATATATATATATATATCCATAACTCTATACACCACCTCATAAAATTATATTCATAACTATGGCACCTCATGAAACAAAATACGATTCTTGTCGTTGTGTACGAAACAACAGTATACCATGGGGGTACCCACAGTGTGGATTTGGTTAAACGATAAGGAGTGCTGTGGACGAATCTTGATGGTTATCTCTAATTAAGAGACAGGGAGAATTTTTAGACAGGTTCGGGTCTCCCGGAGGATAATAACCCTAATCCTGTGATTGTTGACTGATCTTTTGGGGCGTGAATAGCCTTAAGCGTACGAGATCGTCTAGGAAACGTAACTTGCCCCTTA
Organism: Zizania latifolia; assembly: GCA_000418225.1. Lineage (NCBI taxonomy): Eukaryota > Viridiplantae > Streptophyta > Magnoliopsida > Poales > Poaceae > Zizania > Zizania latifolia. The sequence goes on along the minus strand of KE372779.1, from coordinate 282,167 downwards.
CAGGCTCCCTCCGATCCCTTTATATGAGAGGGATCGAGGGTTACAAATTATAGTTAATTTGCTTCATTAATGACCAATTATGAGGATAAATGATCAGTTCGTGGACAATAACTCTAAGAGATAACAACAATAATAACTGTACAACGTGGAGCTTAATGACGGCCTAGCTCTTGATGGTGACCATCCGAGTGCCTGTGGTCGGGAAGGTCTCCCGAGTGATGGACTCGAGGAACCTTCAGGTCCCCGACCACTAGCTGTCTGGAGAATGTTGACCGTTGACTGGTCGTATTTAATGTTGAGTCTGTTGACCCCTCCTTTACCCGATTATCATAAAACCACTCAGGAGGTAACCCGGGATCATATTCCCGACAATTCTTTTAAGAGCCTGCAGATGATCATGACAGATAGATCGTGAAGATAGACGTTGACTTATATAAATAAATTAAATACTAGAAAAATAAAAAATCTATTAGAAATATATATATATATATATATAATGCTGATTTAAAATTTTTAATAAATATTCTTCTAATGCATGCCACGGATAATCTATCATCATAAGTAAAAAAGAACGGAGTCTGAATGAGTTAAATCGAACCAAATGGATATGTATAAATATTATATATGATTTAGTACTTTTACTGGCATGCATACTGTGGTGCGGAGGCGCTACAGTTTTCTTTTTTCTGGAAGCACACAGTATTTTCGAGGCTGCTATTAGGAAATGCGGAGTATGTAGTCACATCATTTTCCACGTGCCTATACATGTGCCACGGTACGCCTTTGAGAATTTGAGCCTTTGACCAGTCTCAACTCTCAACGCATCTGACTTTGGCAGAAATAACGTCACTTTAATTTGCATGCCAGTGCGGAGCGAAACCAAGAAATACTTTTAATTCTGGGACTAAATTAATTCACTTTATCTAGATATTTAAAAACTTCAGAAAATAATAAAATATAAATAAGATTAAGGAACTGAGCCTAGTTTTAAGTCCTAGTTGCTCTAGCCTTGGTTCCACAAAAATAAACTAGGTGGAGGTGATCTTCAAATTCTTCACTTATAAAAATTTCTCCTAATTGGTGTCACGTAGGGAATAGAGACAGAAGCAAGCACTGAGAACGATATGGTCAAATGACAACATGGCCAGTGAAGGACGCAACCAACGAAGGACGGTGCGGCAAATCCGCATGCTCCATCGGCTACAAACTCCGCCACACTATGCCTTTCACAATCGGATCATTTTGGTCCCACGCGGGAGTTTGAAGCTCACTTCCACTAAATTTGTTTTTTTGATTTCGCCTCTCATCTATCACTTATAATGTACTGTACTTTATCCGTCCTAAAATACAGTGTCTTTTAGTCTTAGTATATGTGTCGTTGCGTACGAAACAACAGTATACCATGGGGGTACCCGCAGTACAGATTTGGTTAGGCGATGGGGAGTGCTGTGGACGAATCTTGATGGTTATCTCTAACTAAGAGACAGGGGGATTTTTAGACAGGTTTGGGTCTCCCGGTGAATAATAACTCTAATCCTATAAGTGTTGAATGAGTTTTTGGGGCTTGAATAGCCTTAAGCCTATGAAATCGTCTAGGAGAATGTGCCCTTTATAGGCTCCCTCCGATCCCTTTATATGAGAGGGATCGGGGGTTATAAATTATAGTTAATATGCCCATTAATGATCAATTATAAGGATAAACGGTCAGTTCGTGGGCAATAACTCCAAGAGATACCAGGAATAATAACTATACAACGTGAAGCTTAATGACGGCCTAGCTCTTGATGGCGACCATCCGAGTGCCTGTAGTCGGGAAGGCCTCCCGAGTGCTGGACTCGGGAAGCCTTCAGGTTCCCGACCGTTGGCTGTCTAGAGAAAATGTTGACCGTTGACTGGTCGTCTTTAATGTTGAGTTTGTTGATCCATCCTTTACTCGATTATCATAAAACCACTCGAGAGGTAACCCAGGATCATATTCCCGACAGCAGCCCCCGAGCTCTTTACGGCGCGCAGATGAAGTTGAGTAGTCGAAAAGGGCTTCAGAACTTAGTCTTGATGAATTTTTCCCGATCAGTGCACCGCTCAGGTGCACCTACCGGGTGCAGCCTCCGCGGCTAGAGTTTCTTAAATAAAATTAGCTCCAGGATCAGAGAGTTTTTTTTAATCCCGCATATTCGGTGTATTGGCGTCCGATGAAACCGACTTGTGCATAGGGACAGATAGGCCCATCGAGTGGTTTTTTTGGCGAAAAGGTGTCAGTTGGAGCAGTCCGGAACAATAGAGTACTTGTAGTCCTCCTTTGGCAAAAAGACGTCTACTGCCGCAGACTGGCGCCTGTCAGAATTGACAGGTTCGACGGGACCCGCGCTAGCTCCAAGGCCGCCTCACGGACGCGAGTACAATTTTAAAAACTATAGGCGTCGATTTGCTTTCTGCTACCAACCGTTGGATCTGTAATCATCGGTTAGATGAATGGGTTGAAAATATGTTGACCGGCGTAGTTAATGCCGAAGATTGCTTTGAGACACGTCCCGAGGCAATCGCGGTGCATCGGGGGCCCGAACTGTCGCTCGGGAGGTTTATAAATAGCCCGATTGAGGGTGCTTCATCCTTTCGCACACTTCAAGCTCCCAGCCTTCATCTTCTTCCTTGAGCCCTGATTCACTAGCGTCTCACAACCCTAATTACCACTGCGGTTATATCGTGTGCTATCGCAAGGCGAGGCGACTCTTCAACCTCAAGCTCGTAGCATCATCACTTTCCATTCAAATGGCGGCCCTTGACTCCAATGCTGAAGTTGACCGGTCGGCGGAGTTCTAGAAGTCGAGGGTGGAGAAGCGGGTGGTGTCGCTGCTGGAGAAGCGGGGCAAGCTCCCGTCGAGTGCGCTGTCGACGTGGCGCTCCGCGGGCGGCGAGGCGTTCCCGACCCCGAACACCTACGAGATTGTGGTTTCGAGTCTTTCTTCTCTCGTGGGTTCGGTTTGCCGGCCCATCCTTTCTTCCGTGGCATCCTCCACCACTACGATATCTCACTCTGCAACCTCAACCCTAATTCCATCTTGCACATCGCCATTTTCGTCCACCTTTACGAAGTCTATCTTAGCATTGGTTCACATTTCAATCTTTTCCACCATTATTTTTGTCTGAGGCCAAACACCAAGAAGAAGGTGGTCAGCGGCTGTGGATTGCAGCTGAGGGATGGGAAGGCAGCCGAGTACATCCCGGTGCCGCTCCCAACCTCTAACAAGGGCTGACACTCGGGGTGGTTCTACGTCACCAACCACAAGCCGGCCCTTTCATTGGAGATCGACCGAGTGCCAATGCTGGCGCTCACCTGGTCCGACCGCTGTCAATGAGAGGAGCAGGGCCAGGTGGACGAGCTGGTCGAGATGATCAAGAAGCTCCGAGCAGAGGGCTTATCGGGCGTCAACGTGGCACTCAGCTTCGTGTCCCGCCGGGTCCAGTCGCTGAAGTTGAGGACCCACCCAGCGTACGAGTACTCGGGTAGGGAGGACCCGACCAGGGAGTCAGCCGAGTACTTGGCCTCGGACGAGGTGAAGAAAAGGGTGAAGCTGATCTTCGCCGGTCGGCTTGGACTCAACCACGACGCCGACCCCAAGGCCTTCAAGCTTAGCCGCCCCCGACCGCTGGTAAGAATGATCTTTTTGTTGTTGATGATTTTAATAACATCACCTGCCGGGTGCTGAGTGTTGAAATATGTAGGGTCGAGAGGCATATTGCTCTCTACCGTCGCTTCCCGAGCAGCCCCGAGCAATCGGGTAGAAGGATGTCGACTCGCACGTTGGGCCGACCGGGGAGAAGAGGAAGGGCAAAGAGGTTTGCCCTCCCCCGGCGAAGAAGATGAAGAAGACGGCGATGAAGATGGCGACGGCGAAGAAGGCGACCCCAAGGTGCCGTCGTCTTTCCCCGGAGAGGCTGGTGCCAACTCGGAGACAACCGAGATGGCCCCGATGACTGGCGGCGCTGCGGTGCCATCTTCATCTGAATCGACACCACCACCACCGCCACCATCGATCGGAGCAACTTTGGGCTCCGTGTGGCGAATGAAGAGGTTGGCATTTCGGAAGTCAGCGTAGTAAGTTTTTCTGCCGTTGATTTGAACCAAATAATTAAACTTAATTCAAACTTAACTTTTTTTGTTGTTTTGGTCAGCACTCCTCTGCCACTGTCCAGGAACGGTGGGGCTGACCCGGTCAGCGCCGATCCCTCAGCTACGGCCACCCCCACCACTGACTTGGTGGTGTTCGTCAGGGCGACCGATCCACCAGTGGCCATAGCGAGTGGGGCGCAAGTGTCGGGCACCCCAATACCAAGCGGCCCGAGCACCACTGCACCTATTCCGGTGCAGCTAACCGCAGCGGCACCGAGTGCTACCGCATCAGACTTGGTACAGCCAACTGCAGTGGCGGCGAGTGCTGTTGATCCATCGCCGACGGTCATATCCATCACAGCGGCGGCGGACGTGAAGATTTCTCCGGCGGCACCAAAGACGGCCGATCGCCCTGAGACGGCGCAACAAGAGGCCGACCCCGCCAAAGTCATGGTCGGGGAGATGCCACCACCTGCCGTCGGTGCGGCAGCCGATGGCCCGACTGGAGCAGTCGAGACGGGGATGGCCGAGTGCTAAGAGGCACTCAGCCAGCTTGGTCGAGCGACCAGTGTAAGTCTTCCTGCAAATGTTAGTTTTCTATACATAACTTAATATATGTATTTAGACTAACTTGTTTTGTCTTGTGTAGCGCCTTGTGAGCCAGCTGGTCGAGAGCACAGAGGCTAACTGTCCCGCTCCCATCCTGGACTTGGGAGCGTTAAACGCCCGAGTCCAGCAGCTGACTGGTCAGTTGACGCAGAGGGATGCTGACTTGAGGAGGTCAGAGAGAGATAATGACATCCTCCGTGGTCAGCTTGAAATCCGTTCCTATGATAAGTACTTGATCACTTTTTATCGCCAGTACTGCTTATTGTGACTGTATTTGATCAGTGCTTGTGTAACAGAATGGCTGGTGGCGGAGGAACGGTTTGAGACAGCCGAAATGGCTTTGACCGAGAGGGATGAAGCCATTGCTAGGATGTCGCAGGCGGAGACCAAGATCATCGAGCTTGAAAAAAAGCTCAAGGAATCTGAAGCGGCCACTGCCAAGTGATTCGGTGAGTACAAAAGTACGGATCACTAGCTTAGACTTTTTCTTTGCCATTCTTGATGAAGTTTTCTCTGAAACAATGTTGTGCTTGCAGAGCTTCATCGGCGGGTAAACGCTCAGTTTGCCAACCTCGACCTGCGTTTGAGCAACACTCAGGCGCAGCGAGACCACTACCAGGCTGGTGCAGAGACGCTCATCAAGATGATTGATAGCGAACCGGCCAGCACCGTGTGGTCGGCGGAGCAGTTCGTGGAGTGGCTCTAGGGGTCGGCGACACGTCTACAGGAGCAAGCCCAGGACTTCGTTTGGTTAGCGGCAAAGCACGTGCTTGAGATTGTCCGAGCGCTATACCTGACAGCGCGCATGGACTACATCCAAGCGGGGTGGCCGGCGATCGTTGAAGAGTCTGACGTGGAGCGTATCTACTCGAAGGTGGAGGAGATGCCAATGTCCTTGTTGCGGACTTAGAAACTTATCCGGCTGAACCTGCCGAGTTGGAGAAATATTGTAGAAGAAAAACAATTGTATATATACTTTTTGTGTAATGAAACAATACTTTCCTCTTTATAAATGTGTTCTGTGCCCGACCATTTGTGGTTAGTTTCTGACTATATGCTATAGCTTAAGCCCATAGCGCAGGGAAATTTGAGCCACGTACACGCTATTTGGAACCATAGGCGTCCCATGTAGTCAAAAAATAACACTTAAAAGTAGTCGGGTGAATCATAGAATAAAAGACAAAGCCCTCGAGCAGGCGAAAGAATAATTTAACCCGGCCAAAGCGGATCATGGACTCAAAGTTAAAGTGATAAAACTTCGAACGCTCGGGGGTCGGGTAAAGAAGAAAGCAAGAAGGAGAGTGGAAAAAATCGAACATCTTTATTAATCCAAAACAAGGACTTAGCTTATTGCATCAAGGATAAAAACACCGAAGATGTTCAATATTCCAGGAGTTTGCAATCTGTTGACCATCTTCACGCATTAAGCGATATGAACCTGGTCGGGTGCCTTAGAGATAATGTACGGTCCCTCCCATGGAGCCGATAGCTTGTGAGCTCCGACTGCAGATTGTACTCGACGAAGGACTAGATCTTCGACTTGAAAAGACCGACCACACACATTTCGGTCATGATACCTTCGCAAACCTTGCTGGTACCGATCGGATTATATTGCTGCAGCTAAGCGAGCTTCTTTGAGACTGTCAATATCTTTTTCTCTTGTCTGCTCGGCTGCGCCTTCTTAATAGTGCTGAATCTTGGGAGACCCGTGCAGCATGTCCACCGGTAAAATGGCCTCCGATCCGTATACAAGGAAAAAGGGAGTCCGACCAGTGGCTCGGTTGGGTTGAGTACGAAGGCCCCAAAGAACAGCTGGCAATTCTTTCATCCACCTACTGCCATACTTATTGAGGGGATCAAAGATTCTGGCTTTTAATCCTTGGAGTATCATGCCATTGGCTCGCTCAGCTTGACCATTTGCTCTTGGATGTGCAATAGAAGTGTACTTGACTTCAATACACCAGTCTTTGCAGAATTCCCCAAAGTCGTTGCCGGTAAATTAGGTCCCAAGATCTATAATAATCTGATAAGGAACACCATAACGGTAGACTATGCCTTGGATGAACTCTGCGGCTTTCTTGGCTGTGCTTGTCCTTAAAGGCATGACTTCTATCCACTTGGTGAATTTGTCAATGGCAACAAAAAGACGATCATAACCCTAGGGGGCCTTTGGAAAAGGTTTGACCATATCAAGCCCCCAGTATGCAAACGGCCATAAAAATGGGATGGTGTGGAGAGCTTGAGAAGGGAGATGATGCTGCTTGATAAAAAATTGACAACCGTGGCAGCTACGGACTAGGAGCTTGGCGTCTTCATTAGCAGTCGGCCAATAAAATCCTGACCTAAAGGCTTTACCGACTAGTGTCCGGGCGTCAGCATGATTTTTGCAAATGCCCGAGTGTATCTCTTTGAGGATTTCAGGCCCTTCTGATTTGCTGATACACTTCATGAGCACTCGAGTCGAGGCGGCCCTTTTATATAACTCTGATCCCACCATAACATATTGTTTGCTCCTTCTGGAAAGGCGAATTGCTGCATCCTTGCCTTCAGGAGCTTTGGTAGGAGAATAAAATCAATAATTGGTTATCGCCAGTCTTCTTCATTGTCGGTGATAACCAATACGGATGGAGCTTGTTTGGCTTCAGAAGATTGAACTTCATCAACTTGAATTGATGGCTTTTGGAGCTCTTGGAGAAAAACACCACTTGGCAGAGGGGCTCCTGACGAGGCAAGCTTAGCCAATAAGTCAGCAGCCAAATTATCGTCCCTAGGGACGTGATGAAACTCGAGCCCACTGAGCTTGTCTTCTAGCTTGCGGATCTCCTTGCAGTAAACATCCATCTTCTCATTGGTGCAGGACCAATCCTTGTTGACTTGGCTGATAACCAACTTGAAATCTCCATATACAATTAATCTTTGAACCCCAAAGGAAATGGCGATTCGCAAGCCATTAAGGAGTGCTTCATACTCGACTGCATTGTTAGATGCCATAAATAATAACTAAAGAGCATACTTTAGTCTTTCACCTTGAGGAGATATAAGAAGAATTCTCTCTCCTGCCTCATCAATGCTGAGCGAACCATCGAAATACATAGTCTAGTGCTCTTGAAACTCGGCTATCGGCGAGAGTTGAATCTCAGTCCACTTGACAACGAAGTCGGCGAGAGATTGAGACTTGATGGTCGTGCGGAGCTTGAAATCGAGGGTATATTCACACAAGTTGATGGCCTACTTCACGATCCGACCAGTTGCGTCCCTGTTTTGGATAATATCGCCGAGTGGAAATTCAGTGATAACCTCCACCTAATGAGCCTAAAAATAATGCTTGAGCTTCTTAGCAGTGATGAGAACGGCGTACAAAAGCTTCTGAACATGAGGGTACCGGACTTTGGATAGCTCGAGTACCTCAAATACGAAATATACCGATCTTTGAACCGGATAGACTTATCCCTCCTCCGGGCGCTCGGCGACCATGGTGGTGCTAACCACGTGGGTCATGACGACGATGTAGAGGAGCAGTGTTTCACCAGAGGTTGGCGCAACCAGGATCGGTGGAGAAGAAAGAAACTTCTTGAGGTCGGCGAAAGCCTGGTCAGCCTCTGGCGTCTATATGAAATCACCTTCTTTTTTTAGCAACTTGAAGAAAGGCATACCGCGCTCGCCAAGTCAGGAGATAAATCACCCGAGTGATGTCATGCAGTCTATGAGACGCTGAATGTGCTTGACGCTGCTGGGCTTGTCATGTTCAATATTGCAGAAATCTTCTCTGGATTTGATTCAATTCCCCAACTGCTGACGATGAAACCAAGTAGTTTTCTAGTTGGCACCCCGAATATGCACTTGTCCGGATTGAGCCGCCATCAAAATTTGCGGAGGTTGTTTACAGTCTCTTGGAGGTCAAAAATCAAATCTTCTGGATTTGATGACGACATCATCTACATAAGCTTCAACGTTGTGGCCAACGAAATCTTCTCTGGATTTGCTTCAATTCCCCGACAGCTGACGATGAAACCAAGCAGTTTTCTAGTCGGCACCCCGAATACGCACTTGTCTGGGTTGAGCCGCCATCAGAATTTGCGAAGGTTGTTTACAGTCTCTTAGAGGTCGGGAATTAAATCTTCTAGCCTTCTGGATTTGATGACGACATCATCCACATAAGCTTCAATGTTGCGGCCGATCTGATCAGCCAGGCAGTGCTGAATAGCACGCTGGTATGTAGCCCCTGCATTCTTCAGTTCAAAAGACATTGAAATGTAGCAATATGCACTGAATGGGGTGATGAATGATATATTCTTTTGATCTTCTTCCTTCAAGCTGATCTGATGATATCTCGAGTAGCAATCCAGGAAGTAGAGAAGTGAACTGCTAGCCGTAGAATCAACGACTTGGTCGATGCGCGACAGTGGGAAAGGATCTTTAGGGCATCTTTTGTTGAGATCAGTATAGTCAATGCACATTCTCTATTTCCTATTCTTCTTTTTTACAAGGACTAGATTCGCTACCCAGTCAGGATGATAGATCTATTTTATGAACCATGCCGCTAGTAGGTGGGTAACTTCTTCTTTGATGGCCTCTTTACGCTCCTGGGCGAAACGGCGCATCTTTTGATTGACCGGCTTGACGGTCGGGTATACATGGAGTTCATGCTCAATCAGCTCCTGAGGTACGCCCGGCATATCGGAGGGTTGCCAGGCGAATACGTCAATGTTGGCACGGAGGAAACTGACGAGCGCGCTTTCCTATTTTGGATCCAGCGCTGTCCCGATCAGCACCGTCTTGGAGGGGTCGGCGTTCGAGAGCTGAATACTTTTGTACTCAGCCGGCGAGGGTGCAAGGCCTGATGGCGATGGTGTGCTGGTCGGGATCTCCACGCTAGTGGTCGGCGTCGTCTTGACCGCCTGAACGGTCTCCTCCATTTGGACAGATATGTCCGTGGCCTCGCCCAATGTGAGGCTATCTTGCTCGCACGCGTGCGAAGTGGCAACATCCCTCTTTATTGAAAAGGCCTCACCCGGTCCCGGAATCTTGAGGACCAAGTAGGCGTAGTGGGGTACCGCCATAAATTTGGCGAGGGATGGCCGCCCGAGCACAGCGTGGTAAGCAATCTCGAAGTCGGCGACGTAAAACTTGATGTGCTCGGTTCTGTAGTTGTCCCGAGTGTCGAACTTCACCGGTAGATTGAGCGTGCCAAGTGGAATGGAGGCCTTCCCCGAGACAATCCCGTAGAAAGTTGTGTCCGTCTTTTGAAGTGCGGACTCATCGATGCCGAGCGTAGCTAGGGTCTCTTTGAATAGGACATCGAGGCCGCTGCCACCGTCGGTCAAGACCCTCTTGAGGCACACCTTGAGAATAACCGGATCAACGACTAGTGGGAATCGTCCCAGCTTGGGGACGTCCGTTCACTGATCATCTCTGCTGAAGGTGATCAGAATCTCTGACCACTGTAGGCGTTCGGTCGGCGTGGTGCTGATGGCGTTGACGCGGCGGGCCAACAGCTTCTGCTGGCGCTTGGATTCGGTGGCGATTGCGCTACTGAAGATCATGGAGACCGTCCGAGCGGGCTCCTAGAATTCGTTTTCCACCGGGGATATCTCGACGTATTTATCGTCCTCTTTGGACTTCTTATTTTTATCATCCCGATGACGCTTGTCTTGCCGGGAGTTTTCTTTCGCCTTTTTCACCATCTGGTTCTGCAACTGGTAACACCGGTGGGTGGTGTGGTTGTTGTTAGGGTGAATAATGCAGGGTTTATCCAATACCTCCTGCAATGCTGAGTTCTTCCGACCCTGGGATCGGGAATTTTTATCAGCGACCATAACCTCCTTGCCCTTTCGCTTCCTACTCTCCTTGTTCTGAGAGGACTTAGGCTTGTCGCGGTCATCACGCGAAGACGAACGGTGATGATCCTTCTTCTTCTTGTCCTTGCCGGATTCTTGAGTGTTCGGGTGCATCTACTCCCACTCAGTGTCTTCGGCGTTGGCAAATTGTTCGACGATGGTGATCATCTCACCTGGATCGGTCGGCTCGTTCATCACCAGATGACGAAACAACTCCAAAGGCTTACGCAAGCTATCTTGAAAGATAAACATGACGCCAGCGTCAGAGATGCTGGCGACGGTATTCCGACGCTCAGAGAAGCGACGGATGTAGTCCCGAAGGGACTCTCTGTCCTTTTGACGTATCTGGCGCAGGTCATACCGTGAGACCGGCCTTTGCCAGGTTCCTTGATAATTGGCGATGAAGACATCACACAACTCACTCTAGGAGTTGATGGAGTTCTCCGGAAGTCCGGTCAGCCAACTAATGGCGGCCACGGACAGCATGACGGGGAGGTAGTTGACCATGATATCTTGGTCCTCTCCAGCTGCGTGAATGGCCATGTAGTACAGCCGTAGCCACTGGGAGGGGTCGGTCTTTCCGTCGTATGGCGTGACTCCCGTTGGACGGAAGTTATGAGGTCACACTATTCGACGTAGGCGCTCGGAAAAGGCTGGGAAGCCGTCGTGGCGTGAGATATCGGTGTCGGACCGGTTAACCCCCGGCGTGCCGTGACTCCGGTCGTATTGCTCACGACGATGGAGCTCGCTGCGCTCGTGCTCACTGTGACGACGAGAAATGGTGTTACGTGCGTCACGCGCTTCATTGATGATGGTTCGGGCGTCACCCGAATAAGAGCTCCCACGTCACTCGCTTAGATGCGAGCGTGCCGGCCGCTGGGATGTTCGGGAATGTGAGCGATGGTCCAGAGACTGTAACCTTGGAGGTGGGGCCACGTCAACAATTTGAGCGGCGGCCACCTGGGTCATAGCCTGAGCCCTTTGGAGCTCGGGTGAATCGAGAAGGGTGGCTAGCATCCTCTCGATGGCGATCAGGTTCGCAGTCGACGTGCGGTACACAGCATGGCCTTCAAAGTCCATCATGTACCGATCCTACGCGCCATGTCGCGAAGTCTCGGGCGCCGCACGAGCCCTCGCGCGGCGGTCTGATTGGGCGGCGTTCCTCCTTTGGCGATCACGCCGGTGAGTACTGGACTCAACGGCGTCAGAGGACTCGTCATCGGAGACAGCCCCCATTATCATCATGATGACATTAGGAGATGGTGCCAGCTTGACCGAAGCGGTCAGCTGGCGAGGTCGCTTTGAAGCAACCCTGGTGAATTGGCGTCGTTGGACTGTGCGCCCGCCTGCATTAGCAAAGATGACAAAATCGGCGGGCGAGTTGGCGGCGACTTGTGGGTGAAACCTGGGCGGAGCTAGACACTCGGATGCCCAGGGAGCTGAGCAGGGTGCCCTGAGCGGAGCAGATCGCTTGGGCGCTCGAGGGACAGACGGGCCCATAACTGGAGTGCACGAAACCTTCGCCCTCATTTGGGCGGTGGTGGTCAGAACCAGTTGGCGCATACAATCATCAACGAAAGTCAGGCTCCCGAAGGTGATCCTGGCGTCGACGGGAACCTAGGTGTTGACCTTGCAAACAACAGCCATCAAGTCGATCAAAAACACAGACCACTTCTCCTACCTGGCGCACCAACTGTCGTTGTGTACGAAATAACAGTATACCACGGGGGTACCCGCAGTACGGATTTGGTTAGGCGATGGGGAGTGTTATGGATGAATCTTAATGGTTATCTCTAACTAAGAGACAGGGGGGATGTTTAGACATGTTCGAGTCTCCCGGAGGATAATAATCCTAATCCTGTGAGTGTTGAATGAGCTTTTGGGACGTGAATAGCCTTAAGCCTATGAAATCGTCTAGGAGAATGTGTCCTTTACAGGCTCCCTCCGATCTCTTTATATGAGAGAGATCGGGGGTTACAAATTATAGTTAATATGTCCCATTAATGACTAATTATGAGGATAAACGGTCAGTTCGTGGGTAATAACTCTAAGAGATAACAGCAATAATAACTGTACAACGTGGAGCTTAATGACGGCCTGGCTCTTGATGGTGACCATCCGAGTGCCTGTGGTCGGGAAGGCCTCTCGAATGCTGGACTCGGGGAGCCTTCAGGCTCCCGACCGCTGGCTGTTTGGAGAATATTGACCGTTGACTGGTTGTCTTTAATGTTGAGTCTGTTGGCCCCTCCTTTACTCGATAATCAAAAAACCACTCGGGAGGTAACCGGGATCATATTCCCGACAATATGTGTTAAGGAAACATATAAAAATCATAATACCCTTCTCGAGGTGGGTGAGTGTGGACCTAAATATAATTGAATAGAGTAACAAATACTCTTCGTTGACTCATCATCACTAAACTCGTTGCGGAAAGATTGTTACTCTTAAGGGAAATGTGCTACTACCTCCATTTTATAATATAAGTCATTTAATTTTTTAAAGTTTTTTTTTCAATTTTAACTAAATTTAAGTAAAAATATATTAACATTGATAATACCAAATAAAAACATTATTATTTTAATAAAACTAATTTAATGTTGTAATTGTTAGTATATATTTTTATAAAAATAATTAAAATTAAAGAAATCTGACTTAAAAAAAATCAAACGGACTTACATCTTTAAACATTGAGATTACATGCTTTCGCATAAGCTTCACTAACTCATCGTCACCATACTCATTGCCAAAAGATTGTTGCTCAAAACATCAACTGGTGAAGAACTGTGCTACATGCTTTCACATACGTGTACGTACAACTTGAATATGCAAACTGTTTGACCTATTTGTACACAGTATATACGATATAAGACCTGATATTACAAAACCACGGGGACAAGCTGATTTATACCATGAAAACTTAAGCATTGCCCAGCATACTGTACTGTTCCGGCCGTGCTCTAGCTCATTTTGTTAATAGGCGTGCGTGCAAGTTTGAAAAGCCAGAGGCCTGCACGATTTAATTAAGCAACAAAAGGTTAATTTTCCGCAAGAAACAAAACGAAAGGCAGTGTAAACGCATGATTTGCGCATGTGCCACTTGAATCATCGATCGATGACAATGGGTGATCACTGATCACAATTCACAACCACAATTTTCTTGGTTTTAATTCTGTGGGCGTCTCTTTTTCTGCCAAGATGGATTCATGCATCCATCCCCATGATCGATGCTACCTTTTGCTTCCGACCAATGAGATCGAGTACGTACCTGAGAAGAATTCGAGAGGTAAAAACATCTGAATTCTAATGGACAACAAGGTGAGAGCAAAATTTGATACTATCTTCTTCTAAAAACTTCACTTTAACCCTTTAATTTTGTTAAAAAAACTTTATGTTTGTGTTTTTATTTACAATCTGTTCGTAAATTAAGAAGTTTTATTTTTTCAATGTCACTTACTGTAATTTTATAATACCGTTTTCTTACTAATGAGAGAATTTGTTGTACCACTAATTTATTATTTTTATTTAAAAAGTAAATTGTTGACAAGAGGAAGGGATAAGATTATTACTGTTCTTCCCCTGCGACCAAGCTATGTAGCGTATGCCGGCGCGAGTCAGCAACAGCGGCGTCCCTAAATTCTTTTGCCGGCGTTGCGTGCGACCGGCCGATCGAGACATGAATTAACAACGTAAGCCTACCAACAGATCGGCCTCAATGTTTGATCGTGTTAATTAATTAGTACTAGGACACGCATTGCCAGGCTCATATAATCTGGTTATGCATGTCAATTGTCAAAGTTGGTTGGGCGTAACGTGCAGGTTCTTCAGCGACGAGATCCTTGTCGCGATCACGCCCAGCTTAAATATTCGCGCAAGCTGACCGACAGTTTGGTCCCGTAATTCGTAGGGGAGGAGAAAAGAATTAAGTTTTGAACAGAATAAATTATTGTAAGTTGCAGTTGTTTTGATTTGGAGGCAACGACTTTATAGGGTGCTTGTTTTTATTACTGCTAAAAAGTTATATTAATTTTAATTCCAATTTTTTTTATTAATATATTATGGTTTTTTTCGTTTTTATAGTAATTGAACACTCTACCGGAGCTCCCATATTAACTATAGATAACGATTTGCACGTAAATACATTATTGTGGTCAATCTACCTTTAACTTTATGTGTTCTTTATAAAATACATATATTATATTATATATCTAATTAAATACAACTTGGTGTTTATTAATTATAAATTTCGTAATTATTGAATCATAAAAAAGTTATAATTGAAACTCCAAACCGAGGATGACTCAACTCTTACTAATTAAAAATTCCGAAATTATTGAATCATGGAAAATATAAAACTTTTTTTGAAGGAAAGGAAAATATAAAACTTTCACACGAGTATAACTCGATATTTATTAAATACTGATTTACGAAGTAAAAATTATTAATTCATGAAAAAATTGTAGTTAGATTTCAAACTGAACACTTCTCAATTCCGTAATTATTAATAAGTTCGTGCAACGCACAGGTTGTGACTAGTAAATATAAAATTCTTGGCTTAAAATTATTTGTTGTTACGAAGAAATTAGACGTCTTTTTTTTTATCTCAAGAGAAAACGCAGAAACAAGCAAATAATTTAATATGTATAGTACGTATAACGGTATAAGTAGCGGCCTACGTGGAAGTCGGCTGCCTTTGACTAATTAAACTGGAACCACTTGGTCTTTGCTGCTTTGCTTGGAGCGAGCTGTACCGTACCCATGGTTAGCGGCGGTCGGTCAGCCGGCCGATCGCGTGGTGGTCGCCGTGGTCGGTGACGGGAGGTGCGCTGGGTTGACTTCGACCGAATTACTCGTATTCATCGACATGGAGGGAGATAGTCATACTATATTTTTAATATTTAATATTTATCTTATGGGGTTTTAATTTTTAGTTGTTTTTAATGCATGTATAATTAACATGCTCCGATTAACCGGTCAACACATTTAGTCAGCTTAGCTAAAACTAGAGCTAATAGAACTAATGAGAAAATCTAAATTATTTATAGATAAGAGTACTAATTATGTAAGAAGGCAAAATTTAAGATACATATAAAAGGCTAAAATAATATGTACCACCCACTTATTTTTATGAATCCAGCGAACATAATTAAAAGAAGATAGTCTATTGACCTTAATTTTTTGTATTTTTATAATTACCTTCACCTTAATTTTTTATTTTTATAATTATAGAAATTAATTATAACATTTTGATTTATCTATCAAACTACTGCATGACGGCTCTTGCTCTTTGTTTTCCTCTAATCTCCGGAGTTTAGTCACATGCAACGAAAGCTGCTGCATGCGGCCCCTCTGAAACATGTAACAAAAAGACTGCTTGTTTTTTAGCTAATCTCCGGGTTGTACTTATGCAACGAAAGTTGCTGTATGCTGCCCACCGTGCTGCCAGCTGCCTGACCGCCCTTCCACGGCGAGGAAGGAATAGGAGGAGGTGACCTTATATTTACAATTTTATTTTAATTTTAATTTCAGCTAAAATCAATGGTTCAGGTTAATGTAATAAACTTTTATTTCTTGAGATGTAAATGCTATAATATAACGTGATCTTGTGAGCAGTGGTGGAGCCAGACCAAGATAGAGAGCCGAGCAACGGGGACGCAGGACGGTGGCGCCAGGCGATGCTAAGCGGAGCAGGAAGGTGGGGGCGAGGCGGCACTAGATAGGGGCGCCAGGCTGGCGTTGGGCGGGGGCAAGTGGCGCGTGCAAAGCAGCATAGGTGAGGACGAGGTGGTGTTGGGCCCGGACATGTGTGAGGCGGTGCGCCGACGATCGAACGGGGCAAAGGGCTGTGGAAGATCATTGGACAGTAGGGGACGCGCGTCTCTCTTCCCCCCACTGGATCCACTGCTGCTTGCAAGAATTACTTAAATTATAAGCCTTAAAATAAAGCATGTAGAGCGGAGTGAGTAGTTTGTCTTATAGCTGGTTTTTTGCGCGTTTAGCCAGGTTGTATATATTGCATTCTTCTCTGGACCTTGGAACGATCCAAAGACTTTGATAGTTAGGCCCATGAAACTGAAACCATTGATAGCCACTATTTCATAAGTGATAGTCAAATATTTTTGTTAGAATCTAGATCCAAAATATTTTTTTACAGAATTTAGATCCAAATATTTTCTATGAAAATCTACTTCATACCAAACATGTCCTCAACAGTCTTCGCATGATTCCAAACAGCCAGTTGGCCGGCCGGCCGGCCGGTTGTATGTACTACCTCAAAATTCCCTCGTCGAAAAAAAGACCGCAATATTTTCGTGTAGTGAACTCGTAATTAATTAATTTCATACAATAGTAGTCTACTGGAAATCTTCGGCAAGATAGATTGACCGAACCGCTAACTCGTACGCACATATAATCGGTCCGTCCACAAGGTACATAGCTGCAGAGCGAGGCAACCTGCCAGCTAGTTTGAATGGCTAATTTGTCCAACTATACATGCAAGTGTGCTTGTTTCTTTTTGAAAAAAAAAGAGACGCCTAACTTATTTGCAACCATAAATACTTTATGACAGGACTTTCATATTAGTATTCGTTGCTGTCCTATAGACAAAACTGTTAAAAACAGAGCAACAAAAAAATCTTAATATGATATTCAAATTAAGGTTTAAGATTCAAATTTTGCTACAACTATTTTGTAGCAGTGGAATCAGAATAAGAGTACGTAATCGTAAACTGTCGTGTGTAGATTTAAGAGTACGAGAAATTTAGAACTAGAGATCACCTGTCAGTTTGACGTCCCCCGAGCAAGCAAGCAAGCGGCAACGCTAACCTGCAGTAATCAATTCAGTCTCGGCCAGCTTGCGTTTCGATCGTCGCGCTATTTGCCTGCTCCGCGCGGACTCGACGCCGACCGGCCGGCTGGCCGCGAAGCCCACCCGGCCCCTGCCATTCGTGAGCTAGCCCACCAAAGAGCGAACCCTGCGCACTTCACCGGCCTGGCTAAAAAAGGGGGCGCAAACCCGGGTGAACCTGGGCCATACTAAATACTTCTGTGACAGCGGCAGGAGAAAAGGCCCAGGTTTTGCTACACCGTACGCACGAAGAGAAAAGCTCTCTTCGAGCCGCGCGGCCCATATCGACGCCGCTTTCCTTCGCTGCTGGGCGCGTCTGGTCACCCTGGGCCATGCAACGCGCAACTGGTACGGGGATTTTTCGCCCTCACAGAGGAGTGGGCTACGGCTATGAAACAAACAATCCACATCTTCGTAGTCAGAGCTGGTAGTCAAAGCTGCCTTGTCGTGCGTCGTCATTTTTTCCTCTACTAACCACCGTAATTTTTGTTGTCCGACACCTATTCTACAATTGAGACTCTAGCAAAGACAAACAAATTTAGTCTCGTTTTCGTTTTCTTAGTCGGAGCTGAAGTCGATAGAGTAGGACATGGTAGCCTTCTAGAACCTCGTTCGCAACCCCAGAAAAGTTGTGGTGGACAACGACCGTTTCTAAGAGCACCTGCACGGACACACGGTGCTCGACTGCTTGTGGTATGTGAACGTGGCACGTAAAATTCCCATGGTCTATGTGATGGTAACACACCAATTACGGGCAATCAACGGGAACAGGGTGTTTGGAGAGGCAATTATATATTAATCCCGGCTGGCCACTACACGCGTGAAGAGCAACTCTGTGATACTGCTATGCCCTTATCGTTGCCTCGCGCACGCATCGCCGATGCCGATACTGATTCTGTTGCTGCGTCGTCTTACGTCGCATCGGTTCCCTCGTCTTTTCTCGGCGTTGGCACGTCCATGGAGCTAGGCTGCTCGCCGAGGGAGATGCATGCACCGGAGGATCAATGCCCAGAAATCCAGAATCATCGACCAACCTGCGTCTCCTCCCATTTCAAAGAATTTCGGTCCGTCACTGTTTGCATGCTCAGTTGCAGCTCGCAACGCATATATGGTACGTGAGCTTTCGTGCTATTGGATCTCCTCCAGAGCTCCGGCAGTGAAACATAGCAAGCGTGTTTTAGGCCCAATCTGCTAGTAGCATGGTTTTGTTAATTCAACTTCAATACCACTGTTCCAAAATGGCTCCACTGCATGTATTAAGAATCTTTTTACACGGTGTTGGCAAATGAAACACATAGCACGATCACAAAAGCGTCAGAACTTTGGCCAAGCAGGCGAGCAGCACCCATCACGTCCATACCGTTCTTTGCATTGTTCCATGCGAAGGATAGAGCTATTTGGGGAGTCAACTATTCTCTGCAGTTGTGAAGCTAGTCTTGGCCGCTGCGAAGCCCTACCGTCTCACGTTGTGAAGTGAACTCCACCACACACGAAGCTCCCTCCTACACCATCAAATCTCAACTAGACAGTTTGGATCGAACTGTCCTCTACAGTCGGCTTCTCTAACTGTAGAGTTTCCCATGCGAGAACCCAGACCCATCAGCCTATGCTGCATTTCACCCTCCGTCACGGCAAGTTGGGCAGGTCAGGTCAACTACCGTAAAGCAAACAAAACAAACCGCAGCACAAAACACCAGAGATGCAAATCTAATACCTAAAAATGTGTGAACGAAATGTGAGCACTATAGTATTAGATTCCTGACCTTCCAGTAAGTCCTCCTATCACATCGACACATGGTTTTTAATCAAAGCGGGGACTATATAGCCTTCTTAAAAAAAAACCAAAAATAACAACCGTCGACGTGAAAGCAGGTTCACATAATCCACGCTGGTTTACGTAATTTTTAATCATCTCGTTAAAAAATAACTAAAATTTTGACCATCTCACTAGATAGTGATAAACGGACAATTAAACCAAACTGGGTTTAAACCCGCCCACCCCCACCCAAAAGCCAAAACGAACTACGATTCCTCCACGCAGCGACACCACGCGCGGAACCAATTCCAAACGGGAAAAACCGGCCGTAGAAAACACTCGTCTCATTGACTTTTCCTCACGTTTTCGCCCTGCCGAGCCGAGCGCCCGACACAGACACACACTCTCGCGGTCTCGCCCCACTCGGCGTGATGTTGAACCATTCCCATTCCCATTCCCGTCCCGACCCGGTTCGCTGTCCCCTCTCCTCCGCGTCCTCTCCCGCGGCGCCGAGACCTCGCCGCCGGCGCTCCTCTTCTGACGACGACGAGGCCGGGCCTGCCGGGTGACTACGGAGCTTCCGGGGATGGACGCGCCGTCGTCGTCGTCGACGTCGCCGTCGTCGGCCGCAACGACGCCGCGGAGGCAGC
>KE372779.1:235995-251490 GCA_000418225.1 Zizania latifolia | reverse complement strand
ATGCTCTAATGATTCACACCATTTTTCGTGCAATGCAATAATCTCATCCATTCGTCCTTATTAAGCGTGATCTAGTCATTGTCGAGAAGAGGCCGTTGTTTCACTGAGGGGGTAGAGCTTCCGTAGCCAAATCTTTTGCAAGGCCTAATACTACATGACTCAATCCACCCGATGGATAAACCTGGGTTAGACATAAGTCATGTCTAACCTAAAAGGTTCCTAGGTTAGACAACATAATAACACAGACGTCAAAATGGAGAGTGAAAGACTGAAAGGTGACACTGATGGCAGCCAACACGCTGTCTCGACGTCAGTTGCGCCAGCGGAATCGCATCAGCTGCGGGTTGATTAACTACTCTTTTTTAATTAGCAGCTGCTTGTTACCTCGGAGAGAGGTTTTGTATTGCTGAATGGTTTTCAAGTGAAAGTCAGATTCAGAGGGAAATTCTGCTGGAGGTAATTTGCATTTTGCAAAACTGAACTGAAACAGCACAAAAGAAAATATTTAAGTTTAGAAAAATTTTACAGTCTCGAAAAGTTACCATAATTTTTTATGTTATTTATGAGGTATACTTTAGATACCGAGAGGTACTCAAATTAACACTACCCTCATGTACCTCTCTTCAGGACAGATGTATTTCGACTGGTCACCTTATTTCCGCGAGCTCAGAATCTGAATTCGTAGCCCAAAATAATTCTCTCACGTTCCTACCATTTCAACAAAACTTCACGCTGTTAGCAGACTACCGCCAAACCTACAATTTTCTGTAGCTTTCTTCAGCAGACACACACTCACAGACGCACGCACGCACGCAGAGTCAGACTATACCGAGCTGATTGCCTTTCCTTCTTTGCAGCTCATAATCTCACAGAGTCACAGGCAAACCGTAGTTGTGGAAAGATCGGATCACCCCACTTCGACTTGCAGTCACTATCACCGTGTTCCATGCGGCCGAAATCGTGGAGAGACAGTCAGATAGTTGTGGGGCAGCAGCAGATTTTGTCGGAGTTAGCTTCTCCTCCGGCCATGTCGCAGAGCACCTCACGCCGTCAGAACAACGACGCGTCGCCGGGGAATGGTGGAGCCAAGCGGGTGCAGCAGCAGATTCTTCAGTCAAGTAGGGAGTCTTCACTTGTCTTTCTTGACGCACACCAGGCCATGGTACAGCGGTTGTCACGTCCTTGGAGAAGAACATCTCACATGAGCGAACTGATTTAGCTTCTCCTTTGTGCCCGGCGCCGTTCGAGATATCGAAGTTCCAAATGTAGACATTAGAGTCCAGCCCAGCACATATGAGATATCTGCCATCTGATGTTAAAGACGGTGAAGAAAGAGCCTTTGACTTCCATGACCCTGCATCATAAGGTAGAAAGGGTGATACTATCAGTACCGAGGCCGAAAAATGACGCTTCTCGGCAAACGAAATATGGCAGCACGTTAGTGAAATATACCTTCAAACTTTTGGATGATATCAACACCATCAGCAACTCGAATTTTGGAACCTGTTGACGTGATTGTAATCCTAGGGGAATCACTTGTACATAACTGTAAAATGATGGCCTCAAATTAGTGGAATGGTTTAATAATTTGATGGGGGAAGGACTATTGCTCGTCTATATCACGAGCAAATAAATCTTAAATGAACCAAGCTAGAAATCCACCTTCAGACTGTTGATCCGACGGACAGCAGACTTCTTCCCTTGCACGACCATCTCTTTGTCTAGTTGGATGTTTTCGCCTAAACAAGAACATGAACTGCTCAGTTAAAATTTAAAAGTGTCATCCACGCTGTCTTGTGTGGATTGCTTCAAAAAAAAACACTTAAAAGTGTCATCCACACACCAATTGAGACATTAAACATGTTACTAAGTAACAAAAACCATGCAGGTGGTGTACAATTAGCTCTATGTACCTGATTGTTCATAGAAGCGGCATACTCCGGAAGTCGTGCCGACAATAAAACCCTGGTTTGTGAAAAGAGTAACAGTAATCAACATCTAGTTGTGCAAAATATTTTAAATTATATATTTACATTTTGATCAGATTCAAACCTTTCCATCTGGTTGGTACGTAAGTGCAGTTATGATTTTGCGTGTATCAGCCCAATCAACTACTCTCTTGTCTAAAACATCCCAAACACGAACTTTTCCATCTATCGAGCCACTGATGAAGTATCTTTCATCGACAGGGCTGAACTGAACACATGTCACTGTTGACAATTTCAGAGGAATGGAAAAGAAAGTCAATGCCATCGCCCAAGGTATTTACAGTATTACAAGACTCTTTTCATCACGAGGATATATATTAACAAGAGGATCATTAGTAATCAAGCGCACTATAGTAGTATGTTGATGGTATTTCTGCTTACCATAGTCTTTGTGTTTGAACAATGCAAGACAGCCATCACAGCCAACTTTCCACAACCGCACCGTCTTATCTTTTGATGAGGTCAAGAGATGCTGCAGTCAAACCATTCAGAGCTGGTAAGCAAACGCAAAATAGAAGATATACTAATCTGTGTTTATGGTGCATGAAAACATGTTTGAATATGTTAGCCACACAAGAACAAGAGCAAAACTTACATCTGACTTTGACCATGCCACATCCAGGATATCATCTGTATGGCCTTGGAATTCATGTGATGGAGTCTCTGAAATACGGAAAACCTTCTTGGGCACTACTGCAAGGGCATGGTTATGCCCCTTTGCTAGTTTCGTTTTGATGACTGTAATTTTATCCACATAGTCATAAGGGTTCTCTCCCTCATACAACTTGGAAGATGCTTCCACTTCCATAATCTGCCATATCCGTGCTACGCAGTCTTCACCACCGGTTGCTAAATACCAGCCTGATGGGCTGAACTTCATGACTTTAATTAAACCCTTGTGAGCATGGATTTCTTGACCCATATGGACTGCAGAAAATTCCACAATTCTTTTCTTTCGATGTTGGACTCTTGTTCTGGACGGTGCACCTGCTGTGCAGTTTTTTACATGGACATCATACTTGCAAATTCCACCAAAGCTCCTGTTTTTCATGAAGCTCTTCCATAAACTCTTGACACCATTTTTCTTACTACAAATCACTCCTTTTCTCCCATCTGTGGAGCTGTTATACACCTTTTGCAGTAGCTTTTGAACAGAATGAGAAAGGCCTAATAAGCCTTCAAACTCCAGAAGAGATATCACCTTATCTGATGCGACCTCCTTAAGCATGCTAGTTAATTCACCATATCTGCTACGGTGAACTACGTATCTTTTACTTTGGTCGAGATCCATTATACAATAGGAGCCATCAGAAACCGATTCATTACCAGGAACAGGTGAATCCATGGAAGAAATGTCGCTGGTAGACTTGGTAGTACCCTCCTCCAAGTCAGTGAAAGAGCCAACAGTTGTGATTTCTCCCTGTCGTTCAGAAAAATCCACTCCGGCAGCAACAAATTCGTCAAACCCCATTCCCTTCAAGAAACTTTGCCGCCTTTCTTCAACACTAATTGGCTCCTTTGTCCAAATCTCGTATCCAAGTCCTTCATCACTTGTGCTGCAATCATCTGACGATGAAGGCTCCCTTGTTGATGTATTATCATCAAGTGCATCAAAGAAAATATCATCCCTGTCCGATTCGTATCTTGGCATATTTAACTGAAACACCTCCAGAACAAGGAAAACAATTCAACACAGAGGGGGTTCTCACCCCCTGTGAAGGCAGCACGCAGTGGTTAAAATGTCATCTGCAATTGTCAACACAGATACTAGTCTCGTGAGCGTAGAGCACAAAAAGAAAAGCCAAGAACTTGAGGAAGACATGGAGCATCATGAAGAAAATGATTTGCACTCAAAAGAAAGGTCTATGGACAACGTTATGTAAAGTGATGGCAATCCTACTCACGCCAAAAAATCATGTAATATGCTTGCATTACATAAGGAACGACATCAAACAACAACAATAACTTCAAAACAAACTAAAATCAGATGGACTGTAGAGCCATAAAGCAGCATTGCAAACTAATCATTTCCAGCAACTGATGCAGCAACAAGCAGAAGAAGCATCTAATTACCAAAGAAAACAAACAAGAACAAGCACAGGATACTCCTGTCTCTCCCAACGCCAACTGTTCCCCAAACCGCTCCGGCTTCTGTTTCCTCCGGTCCTTCACCAATAACTGACCAACCACGCACGCAAACCCAACCTCGGGGATCCCACAAGCAGGAGCAGTAACAGGAATAACCGCAACAGGAACCCGAAGAAAACCACACGGGTGGCCGAATGGAGAGCACAGATTCGAAGTAACCGAGACAAAGCAACAACAGCTAAAAACAGCGCAGAAAGGCTAAACTGCTAAAGAGACAAAAGTAAAGAGAGTTCTTTGGTTCTTTCAACTAGTGCTGCGCCGTAAAAACAGCTGCTATCGCGCGGCAGTGTACTGTGCTCGGAACTGGCTCGAAGCACGGGCCGAACGATCAGTCAGCGACGTGCGCTGCCGCCGAACGCCGGCTACTCTACCTCTACGCCGATGGCTGCAGCAGGCTCAGGCGTAGGCGCGTAGTTGGCCATTAAAGTGGGCACCCTTTAAGAGTTTAAGGTGTCCCAAAGAGTGAAAAAATTGGTGGATCTTTTGTTTCTGGCCAAGAACGAGATTTTGTGACAGTAACAGAAATACATATCAAAAACGAAGAGGAGAATTTTGACTCTTTGCAACTCAACCTGCCATCAGACGGATTTAAGTTTCTCATTTTTTAAACTCGATTGAAATACCACTAGGAGTGTCGCCATTAAAGGGATAAAATCCGATCGTGCTAATGGTAAAGCTATGTCGAAGAGTAAAAGCTCACCCGTGTCGAATTGAAGAATGAAAACGAAACTTGCCTAAGTTAAACGTGAGGAAATTTCGGGCATGGACGGTGATTTGGTCCGGGGACTGCACAAATCCCCTGCTAAATCTTTTCGCGTCACATGGAAAACCATGCCTAAAAATCCAAACTTTCGAGGAAAAGAAGCGAAATATGGTAAAAACAAACAATCCAGGATTTTTTAATCGGCTGTTCATATATCCCCGAACTGATCCATTCAAACAGCGACACCCATACAGAAGTAAAAAAACAGAAAATAAATATAAAACCACTATGGGAATCGAACCTAAACGGAAGCAAATTAGCAAAGATTACGGAAACTCGAATCCCACAATCACCTTCCGCTGCAGGAACAACCTTCACGGCGTCCGCTCCTCGCCGGCGCCGCCGCTCGTCTCCAGCCGCGCGGCAACCGCAGAGCCATCCGGAGCCGAGCCAGAGGGCCCCGAGTCGAGTCACCAACCAGGCGGATGGTTCGGAGGGGGGGACACGGGGAACGGACGCGTCCACCTCTCGCGTTTGCTCCTCCCTCCCGTCCCTCGTGGCCTTCGTTTTCTAGGCGCTGGGCGCTGGCTGGTGGCTGGTGTGGCACTGTGGTGTCTCGTCCTAACTGGAGCTCTGATCCCAACGAGAACGAGGTCTTTAAAATCGGTCTCGTTGCGTTCGCCGGCCGGCGACCGGGCCCGGGCTGGGGCCCTGACAGGGCCGGTCTCCGGAGTTCGAATTGCTAATTCGTCAGCGATCTTCATCGTGAACAGTTGACTGGACATGCCGTCCTAGTCCCCTCCGACCCTCGTCACAGCGTCACCACAAAAAATATCATAAAAATCACTCAGCATATTTCCTTTTCTACAGATTGATAATTTTGTCGAAAAAAAATACTATTTTATATTATGTTCTATTAGAACTAAGTATTCGGTTTGGAAGATGAGATTGTGAATGGTCGAATTACTTTGTAGCCATTTTGGTTCGAGGAGTAATATCTAATTAATTTGGTTTCAAAAATAAGATAAGTTACTCTCCCGTCCTATAATATCGTAATCTATGGTTGAATTACAGTGTCACTATCTAAATTCGTTGTATTATAAAATGTGAAATATGGTAGTAGATTATAATATTATGGGACGGAGGGAGTAGCATTTAGCAATAGTGTTTCGTATTCATTGTATCTAGGTTTTATATTTGTATTGGTTTTGATAGAGCTCTAGACTTAATTAGGTGGAGTGTAGATAGAACATATCCAATCCATCTCATGCATCTTGACAATGGATGAAAGGCAGTGCATTTCTGAAGGAAAAAGGGCAGTGGGACAGTGATGCATGCATGTGATTAGTTTGGGGGCATAATGGAGCTAGTGGCTTGGATTAATTCAGCGCCCATCTCCTCCTGCAATTGGACGCCTTTTGATCCTCTAGAGATAACCCCACTACGGTGCACATACTTCCAACTCTTTAGCTAAAGGATCATTCGTCTTTTAGAGCTTTTCTGATCACGGGGCAGATCAAATTCATTCTTGCTGCAGATATATTGTTCTTCCTATCGGGTGCGAACCATGTACTACTACTTACTTTGCTGGAGAATTGACAGCAGTTTCTGTAGCATTTTCAGATGCTACAGCCCACAATGTAGTTAGGACTAAAGTTCTTGACCAGCTGGCTTAATCGGATCTGATCTGGTCCGGTTACACTTACACACACGGTTCTTGCTTTAGGAAAGCAAATATTCCAGCCCATACATCACAAGATCTAATCTGGCACATAAAAAAAAGAAGGATCTAATCTGGCACAGTTAGCTTGCATGATAATTTATGCTTTTCTATGGTTGACAACTTACGTTCGTGCTGGACTACTACTTGCTTCTATTTCGTACATGTCGCCATTTGTTCTTCCAGAGGGTACAGGTTGCCATATGGCTGTAGTTGTGCCACCTCCATTTCATAGTCTGGATATTCGTTTACCAGTGTGCGCTATTTCTTAATCTTTTTTATTACTACTTGAAAAATCTCCAGGTGTCTGGATGCACAACGTTTTTTAGAGAATGATGCTCTCTGACACTGGAGCCTTGACAAAAAGAAATGCTGCCAAACCGTGCGCGCAGATCGAATTGATCGCAGCGCCAGAATGCAGATAGCTATGCAAAGACAGCTTAGCTCTGAAGAAGTATTCAGGGAACAGGAAAAAAACTGCGATAAATGCAGCTCTGAGCTGCGTCACTGCTGCAGACAATTGGCTGGGGGCAGCAGCGAAGTGCAGACCACCAAACAGAGAACTGAATTCACGTTTCACATGATCATCTAATTAAGCAGTCACAGTACTCTGACGTAACTAAATTGAAAGTACGTTTCGGTAGCAAATGCAGTACTGGTCAGTGTAGAGTGCTCACCTAAGCGGCCGCAGACGAGCTAGCGATTCGCCGACGAGATAGAGTTGCAACAAGAGAAGCAAGATCTCAGTGACCAGGAAGAGGTTTGAGGTGTTAAGCAGGCAGAGGCTGTGTGCTTAGCTAGGGAGGTGTGCTTAGAGAAAGAACACCCACACCCTAATGTACACATATATAGGCAACAGCCACAACATGCAAGTTATTAAGTTAACTAGCAATTTGCAAAGCTAGCACGTTGCGATGCTTCATCGCTAGATCAGCTCGGGTTAATCTCAAGTCAGAGCGATGGCCTCCAAGAGGCCTGGACAAGCATGCGGGCTCTCCCGATCATCGATCGGACTATTGCCAGTACAATTATACAGCACTAGCCAATCAGGAAGATTCCGATGCTCTCGAGCTACATGGATTTCCGCGCGATAATTCCGAAAAGTTCGTCCAGGTCGACGCGTTTTCTTTAAGCCTCCACATCTCCCTGCTTCCAACGCCACGCCGTGCGACTTCGCCGGAACGTACCACCCGCCCGCGCGCGCGCGGCCCGCGTGGCCCCGTACAAAAATCGCCCGGGCGCGCGCTCGAGCGGTGGTGGCGCGGCCGCGGCGGCGACGGGACATAGATTATGCGGCCTTGTGGCGGCGACCTTTTCGAGCGCGCTCTCCCTCCCAGATGGCCCATGTGTGCGTGTGCAAGTTGGCGGCGCGCGCGGAGACCGATCGACGAGCACTCCACCCGGGCCGCGTATGGCCTGGGGGTGGTGGGTGGCTCGCGACCAGGTTTACAAAACAATGTTAATTTCGATGAAAAAAACTCTTTCTTCAAACATTGATTGGTCGGTGTCTGTTATTATGATTTTTTATCTTCTTAGTCAACGGTTTATGGTAACTAATCTAATAACTAATAAATCAAAGTAATGATAATGATAACTGATAGTTAATTATTTGTCCACTATTGATAACTGGTTTGGTAATGATTTTGTTAACCCGGTCGAGAGTAGAAAAGAAAATGAGCGTTCCACAGCCGGAGAAGGGGACAAGCGAGCACTTTTCGGGCAGGATCAGGGAGAATCGCCTGCATGTGTGTGTGTGTCAGGATGTGTGGTGTTGTTTCGAAATACGGCCGGTGAAGAGGATACGATCAGAGGGAACCTTTTCAGGCTAATCTGGCAGATCAGGACCGTATCAAACTTGGGTTGCGTTGTTAACTGACGTGGGGAGATACGGTTGGATTTGGGCTTTTCGAGGCTGCAGGGGATCATGCATGTAAAAAAAGTGCATGTTCTGGCTGTCAGGATCGTGTTACACCGAAATTCTGGTCGCATTTGCTTGGCTAATGGTGATGATTAGGCTACCAGAGTCTGATTCAGCGCACGCGGGCGCGGCGCCAATCCGGTCCGGAGTCGAAAAAGCAAGTGGCGATTCAACGAGTCGCCATTTGTCCTTGCAATAGGAAACAACCCTGAGAGTAAGGATCAGACAATGTATCGCCATTGAGACAAGTACGCAGGGCCCTGTCTTGGAGAATGGGTGCTAGGTTTTGGTCCTAGAATGTTTCACTTGTCCGGCCAGTTTTCGAGCAGAACTACATTGTCCTGTTTAGAGAATGGCCTGCTGCCCTGCTTCACCTGTTGGGCCCAGTTCGGATATCCGTCCTGGGCTTCGTAGTTTGCAAACCGCGGGATTACCCATCATGAACATTTGCTAGTTTCAATCCCGAATTGTTTTTGACCTGAGAGCTAGTGATCGAACGTAAAGTGTTTGGCAGGTAGAGCCGTTTGAACAATTGTCTCACTGTCACTACCATCCTTTTCTGTAGAGTTGTTGATTGTGCATCCTAACTTAGCATGCACCACTTCCAGTTTGAGGAGGTTTACTTGAGATGGACGGATCGACGTGCATGCAGCCGAAACTGAGCGCGGCGGGTAAGAGTATTTCCAACTCATGGTTTATATGTATAGTGTCTAGACATGAACAATAAATATCTATTAGACACTACCTTTTCTAATGTACTGTATCAAGTTAGTTTTCATAGAGAAAAAATTAATTACTTTCATACATGTATTAGTATTAACTATGATAATTTTATTATATAGCCATCACTGAGGGAAGGGATGTGGACAAAGTGGATTCTTATTTTTTGAATACTTTGTCAATCTAGTTTTTTCTTGAAGACACAATTTCTTTTTTTTCTCTGTCTTTATTAATTTACTTGTCACGTTAGATTTCTATTTATGTGACAGCTCATTTAATGATGTGAAGGGTTAAGACTATGCTCGCGGCCTCTTGCAATTGTTGGCCAAGGTCAATGTGCATGACTCACACACCTGTACGTTTTCTCCAGGTGTAGTCTGTTTGACGTCGCGTCGCTGGAGCCGTCAAAGATTTTGTCGCATGCACATTGCTGATTGCCGTGCTGCTACTGATCATTAACTCCAGGGAAATTAATCTTGTTCGCTTGCGAAATGGGCACCTGGTGTACTGCTCTACTGCCCCCGCATCACGATTCGTTCATATCTGCATTGCCACCGTTCTAGCAAGAACATCGGGTCCATAGGAGTATAGGACCATAGCCAGGAGACCAGGAGGGAGAGAGAGAGGGAACAAATAACTGCATGCCATCTCTTGCTGATTCGATCTGAACGATGGGTCCTCCGTCTCCGTCCATTCGCAACACGAAAATGGAAGCGGCAAGCTAGCGTTGATGGCCTCGCTCGCGTCGCACGCAGGCGCTTTGATTTCCGTTGCCTTTTTCACCAGAATTCTCGCGGGCATGCTTGGCTGGTCAGAGTTTGTCATATCTGGCAGGTTAGAGTGCTCACGTCTGCATATTTCCTTCTATTGTGCCCCGTTTCATCCATGGACCAGCTCATCTTGTGTGCAAGTTTATCCGCCGTTGTGTATTCGCATTAATTAGTTGCAAAGTTGAGAAGATAGCTTCCAACTCATGAGCATATATGTGTACCTACACGAAGGCATTTCACACAAGAAATTAACTTCAAATCCACAAATCCATTGCCGATCCTACGCCTGAACGACCCCCATGTCGAGGCATGCTCCGGCTGTGGGATGTAGGGCCTTCTCCTTTTCTAGTGAGTTCCCGTCAACCCTTCGATTATTCATCACTTTGCTGCAGATTACGCGCTAAATCGTTCGTTTTGATTTGATTTGATTTTGTTTTTGTTTTTTTGGGTGCAGAGATAACGATGGTCCCGCTGGTTGGACCACTGGAGTTCGTCTTTTGTTTCGGGGGCTGGACTGCGTCGTGTGTGGCTCTCTTCCACCTGATCGTCTCGATTTACGGCACAGAAATGACGCAACACAAGGTAGTACAGAATAAAAAATTCTACTGCTGAGTTGAATCAAGAATCGATATCCTATTATGCCCTGATTACTTAAAATTTTCTGCTCCTTAATCTGGTGTGCTGTTTGCTCGGCTCGTCGTGCAGTGTTCTTGCAAGGGGATGACAGCGGAGGAGGCCGCCGCCGTGCGCACCGTCGAGACCTACATGGGGCTGTGCGGCGCGGTGCAGATGGCCGCGGCGGCGGTGTCCATGACGGCGAAGGGGCGCGTCGCCCGGCGGGCGTCCAAGTACGTCGCGCTGTCGGTGGCGGCCGCCACCATGTGGCTGTGGTGCGTCTACCTCTACTTCTTGCCGCAGCTTCTGTGCTTCCGCTGCTTCGGCGTCCTCACCCAGGTCGCCGTCGTCTCCATGACCGTCAGCCTTTCCACGCCGGCGCTCGTGATGATCCCCCGGGCCTTGGTCGCCGTCGTCCGTGGGGACGACCAAGAGTGGGATGACTGATCGATGGAGAGGGACATGGATGATCAATCGGTCGCTGTTAGGTGCGGTTCTGGGAGTGGGTCAGCTTAGTGAGGCCTGATGCAGTGCGTGATGAACAGCGAGCTGTTCAGCGTTGTGTCAATTTTCATTTCGTCTGGTCTTTCTCAGGAACAGTACTTCATATATTGATCTCCACCCAGTTTCACCTGAAGATTGAAATCTCACATCTGTTTCAAAAATAAAAAGATTGAAATCTTTCACCAATGCAATATACACAGGAGTATAGCATCCCCACCACGGCTCAAGGGCATACAGGGGATGAAACAAAACTGATGATCCCATAATGCTGGCTGTATATTATAGAACCAAAAGTTTCCTGACCCCAACAAATCAACAACCATTATTAAAACACTAGCAGTCAACATATTCATTGCCAAGCATTAAAATTTCTGCAGCCAACATATTGACTGGGAATGCAAGTATAATTGGACGTGCAATGTCCTTTACTAGTTTTCTTTATTGTCCTTTTAGGGGATATCTAGTCCTGATTGCATAGTTTTTTATTTAAGAATTCTTAGTCGGTCAAAACTAGTTGTAACATGTTAAACCTAGTTTAAAATTTTTAAATCTAGAGTTATAAATAGATTGAGGGTATTTAGTTGAACTATTTATTATTTTATTTTAAACTAAAAATACCTTATTTTACCGTAGAAATTTCAGCTGGTGTTGTGGGCTCCTAATCTGCCATCTCAGGTTTAAACTACTCATCGTGGTCACGTGGTTAGTGCATGGCGAAAAGAAGTCATTATGGCCTCTTTCCTACGAGTTGCTATTTTCGATTTGTTTCTTACATCAAATTATTTATAAAAGCTACTAAAATTTGTAAATTTCATGTGGAGGCTTAAAGCAACTTTCTACAAGAAACTATTTTAAGACTTGAAAGAGATTTTCAACCCCAAATTAAAAAAATTCACATCAAGAAAAAGTACTATTAAAAACTACCATTGAAGATTAATTAAAACCTTCTCTTCAATAATGAATATTTTCTACTAAGAAAGTCTTTAGTAGAGATAAATTTTTTCACATGGATAAAGAAATTAATTAGTGTCTAAAGATGGCTACAGAAGATTATTAACCGTTGTTGCATTGAAAAGAAGTCATTCTAGCTACTCCTCAATTTAGCTTGAGGACGAGGTGGATATGATATAATCATTCTTGATTTTGTGGGATACGGTGATTGCATTGTTGAAAATCAAAGAGAAACACACGCACTCACCGAGGGAGGTAAAGAACACAAGATACACAATATGTTAGTGTTGCACAAACACAACCTTCCTCATAAGAAGATACCACTTCTTCCTCATGAATTTATCTTGAATCGCGACCTTTTGGCTCAACTTTATCCTAGTTTTGCCGAAGGAGCAACCCCCTTTTTCACCTTGAATTGGTCCAAATACGCAGAATTTCTTAGTTTTCGCGGAGGGCTAGATCCAATAACTGGTGGTCTATGGTTGAGCGATATTGCGCACCATCATTTAGCTATTGCTATTCTTTTCCTGATCGCAGGTCATATGTATAGGACCAACTGAGGTATTGGTATGGCCTAAAAGATATTTTAGAGGCTCATAGGCCCATTTACAGGACAGGGCCATAAAGGTCTCTACGAAATCCTAACAACGTCATGGCATGCTCAATTATCTCTTAACCTAGCTATGCTAGGCTCTACAATTGTAGCTCATCATATGTACTCCATGCCCCTATGGCCCGATCCATACCTAGCTAATGGCTATAGTACACAACTTTCCTTGGGTGGATTGGCGGGTTTCTAATAGTCGGTGCTGCTGCACATGCAGCCATTTTTATGGTAAGAGACTATGATCCAACGACTCGATACAACGATCTATTAGATCGCGTCCTTAGACACCGTGATGCAATCATATCCCACCTTAACTGGGTATGTATATTTCTAGGTTTTCACAGTTTTGGTTTGTACATTCATAATGATACCATGAGTGCTTTAGGCCGTCCCCAAGATATGTTTTTGGATACCGCCATACAATTACAACCGATCTTTGCTCAATGGGTACAAAATCTCCATGCTAGCGCACTTGGTGTAACAACTCTCGGTGCAACAACAAATACCAGCTTAGCGTGGGGAGGTGGCAAGTTAGTAGCGGTAGACAACAAAGTAGCTTTATTACCTATTCCATTAGGAACCGCAGATTTTTTAGTCCATCACATTCACGCATTTACGATCCATGTGACTATTAATACTTACGAATGGTGTTTTATTTACTCGTAGTTCCTGTTTGATACCCAACAAAGCAAATCTTGGTTTTTTCTTCCCTTGCGATGGGCCTAGGCGAGGGAGAACATGTCAAGTATTTGCCTAGGATCATATTTTCTTAGGTCTATTCTGGATGTACAATTCCATTTCGGTAGTCATTTTCCATTTCAGTTGGAAAATGCAGTCGGATGTTTGGGGTACTATAAGTGATCAAGGGGTGGTAACTCATATCACAGGGGGAAACTTTGCACAGAGTTCCATTACGATTAATGGGTGGCTCCGAGATTTCTTGTGGGCACAGGCATCCCAAGTAATTCAGTCTTATGGTTCTTCATTATCCGCATATGGTCTTTTTTCTTAGGTGCTCATTTTGTTTGGGCCTTCAGTTTAATGTTTTTATTCAGCGGCCGTGGTTATTGGCAAGAACTCATTGAATCTATCGTTTGGGCTCATAACAAATTAAAAGTTGCTCCTGCTACTCAGCCTAGAGCCTTGAGCATTATACAAGGACGTGCTGTAGGAGTAACCCATTACCTTCTGGGTGGAATTGCCACAACATGGGCATTCTTCTTAGCGAGAATTATTGCAGTAGGATAGTGGCTAGGAGGATTTGAAAGGCATTATGGAATTAAGATTTCCCAGGTTTAGCCAAGGCTTAGCTCAGGACCCCACTACTCGTCGTATTTGGTTTGGTATTGCTACCGCACATGATTTCGAAAGTCATGATGATATTACTGAGGAACGTCTTTATCAGAACATTTTTGCTTCTCACTTCGGGCAATTAGCAATAATCTTTCTATGGACGTCCGGAAATCTGTTTCATGTAGCTTGGCAAGGAAATTTTGAATCATGGATACAGGATCCTTTACACGTAAGACCTATTGCTCATGCAGTTTAGGATCCTTATTTTGGTCAACCCACTGTGGAAGCCTTTACTTGAGGTGGTGTTGCTGGTCTAGTGAATATCGCCTCTTTTTGGGTTTATCAGTGGTGGTATACAATTGGATTACGGACCAATGAAGATCTTTATACAGGAGCTCTTTTTCTATTATTTCTTTCTACGCTATCCTTAATAGGGAGTTGGTTACATCTACAACCCAAATGGAAACCAAGTCTTTCGTGGTTCAAAACCACGGAATCTCATCTCAATCATCATTTTTCAGGACTTTTCACTACCACAGAAAATCACTTTAGTGACGAGTAATAACGTACATTAGTGACGGGCATGTCCCCCATCACTCTTATCGCGTCATTAAAGCCATGTCATTAATGACGGTTAAACACCCGTCACTAAAGGGTCTCTCTAGGTCGATGTCGTGTTCAGCATGACCCACTTTAGTGACGGGTGAATATTGTGACCCGTCACTAAAGGGCACACTATAGTGACGGACGACACTTTCCACCCGTCACTATAGGGTACCATTAGTGATGAGTCTCAATGGCTACCCGTCACTAAATAGGGTCATGCTAGACGTGACGTGGATCTGGAGGGACCCTTTAGTGATGGGGAGTAACTGACACCCGTCACTTTAGGGAATCTTTAGTGAAGGGTATTTATTTAGACTCGTCATTAATGTTATGGTCATATTGTAAAAAATAATTTTTTTAGGCTGCATCCTGAATCAAATCCAGGATTTGGCAGCTAACATTGTACATTACAAACAACACAGAATTCATCACAGAATACCATCATCATAAATTATATTGCATAAACAAAGCAAACATCACAGATTTTACCAAATGTTACAGATCATATTAGTTTTTTTATCGGAACAAGAGAAAAGGAAAACACGAAAGAAAATCATCCATTGTCTAATGAAAAGGACATGGGTCTTCTAAACCTTTGGCATAGGTTCAAATCCTGTTGGATACAATCTTATTTCTATCTATTCTTTAAATAAATATACTAATTTTTTTTGTATGATTCAAATAAAAAATATTTCTCAATGATTTCTCCTCTACTACTTCTACTAACAAGAGTAGACATGCAAAATTTATGTTTGTACCTGAAGGGAAAACCGTTCGAGTTGTTCTTGAAGAGCTTCTTCCTTCAAAAGGATTTCCATTTCTTTAGTGAATGTCTTGCTAGAAGATATAGTTTCTTGGAATTAATTGAGTTTTAGTATCTTTTAGATGTTTTTGTAACTCATCTAGAAATTTCTTTACCTATCCAACTTTTAAGGAATCAAGATATCCTCTT
>KE372779.1:172139-214086 GCA_000418225.1 Zizania latifolia | reverse complement strand
GTCACGGTCGAGTCTTCTCTTCTTCTCATCTTCATCTTCACATCATCTCCCCGGTTGACAAGCACTCATCACCTCATGGTGGCTACCATGACTCCTCATTGAGCCCATATATAATTCTTTGTCTTTAACGACTAACCATTGGTGATGTATGAACACCTATATCTGTCACTAATGACTATCTTTATTGATAGGTGTAGAGTACAACCATCTCTACTGACCGGTCATTAGTGACGGGCATACATATATACTAGCACTAATAATCGACCATTAGCGACAAACGTACATTTGTCACTAATGTAGAGTCGTTAGTGACGCAATAAGAGTGACTGGTGTGACCTCATGACATGATTTTATCTTCATCTCAAAGAAAGTTTACATTTGGTTTTGTTTCATCAACACAGTTTGATCAAGTTTATAGAAAATAATAATAATAATAATTTTGATATAAAATTAGGATCATTATATATAGGGATGAAAACAGAGTGGAAAGTTTCCGTCTGTTCCGGACAAAATGGAAATGGAGAGGGTTATACGGAAACGGAAACGGAATACCTCGGAATTGAAACGGAAACGGATTTTTTATCCGGAAACGGAAGCAGAAACAAAACTATGATTTCTAACAGAAACGGATATGGAAACAAAATATTCTGCATAAAAACGGAAAGTTTTCGTTTTCACAGTTTTTACTACACTATATAAAATATTAGCTTTTGCTTTTTGACATCATGTAAATTTTTTAACTATCTTCTATTCATAAAATATTAAACAATTTAAATTAAATTAATATATAATTATCAAAATAAATAGTATATGTTCATTAGAACTTATAAAATCTGTTTTAACTTTATTATATATATTGATCATTTATTAATGTATTCAAATCGAACCTATTTATTGGGTTATCATACTTTTTTACATATGAAGGTTTTTTATTCCGATACATATTCGGTTTCGTATTCGTATCCGCTCCTTATTCGATCTGTATTTGTTTCTGGTACTATCTGCTTTCGTATCTGTTTTTGGGATATCCGTATTCGTTTCCATTAAAAAATACGGAAATGGATATGGTAGCATCAATTTCTGTCCGTTTCCGCTCCGTTTTCATAGTTTATTTATTAAATATGGTACATGTTAATACATTTTTTTATAAACTTGATCAAACTTAAAATAGTTTAACATATCCTTATTTTTATAGATAGACAGATACACACCGTGCCAGGTTACCGGTTAGATTGGATTCCCCTCTCGGACTTAAATATCAGATAAACAACAGGACCAGCAGCTAACCAGTAAATGAGATTCCAAGCAAAGAATCTTAGATTTATCGGCTTTGCAGAAAAGCAAATTACTAAAGCAAAAAAAAGGAAGGAGTAGATCACCAAGCACGTAATGCAAGCATTCTAAGTAGCTAGTGGCACTTCGATCTGCTCTATTCCTCAAATTAGTGCCAAATATATTGCATCCAGCAGCATAATAATAGCAGCCAGACTATTTAACAAAGATCTATTAATGATGCATAAAAGTATAAAGCAAACTTATTCTCAAATTCATATATACTAAAAAGATAAAAAGAGAAATATTTTAGCGATTAGGCTGTTTGCTGAGTACCAGAAAAGACACTCGGCAAACATCTGTCACTTCGCCGAGTGCCCGACATGGCACTCGGCAAAGTGGCCATCACATCACCGGAGCCGTTACTTGCTTTTTTGTGCCGAGTGCCTGGCGTGACACTCGACGAAGGGTTCGCCGAGTGTCCGATAAAATACACTCGGTGAATCCTTGTTCCCTGAGTACAACACTCGACGAACTATTCACCAAGTGTTTTTAGAGCTTCGCCGAGTGCCGTTTGGTGTGGCATTCTCTAAAACCTTTATAGGTTTGGTGTGGTTCAACAAAACAGGCCGGTTTGTTTGATTTTCACCGGTTTATATTAACTGTACGTGTTGACAGTCTTTTAGTGAAATCGAGCTAGTCACATATTTGTGGTGTCAGGTTTTTTTTTGTTTAATCGGCCTTCCGTTCTGTTTTTCACTGTGCTGAGCCCCCTTTTATTTAAATGTGATTACCAGTTTAAAAACATATTGTCTTTCACTTAATCTAAACTATTAGCTGTAGGCAACGAATTTCATTGCGGTTAATTTATGCTTTCCGTGAACGTAACCGTACTATATATTAGGGTGGCATATCTTTTGCCTGTCTTTAAAATAAACCTTTATCTTTATCTTTATATATTGTCTTTAAGCAGGCCCGGCAGCTAATAATAATCAGCAAGTGACGGCCGGCAGTCTAAAGCAAGAATCTGATGATGGAAGGTTTGTGCTTACAGCTTACTGCATACATCGATTTATTTGTGCTTTTCAGAATAATAATTAAATAATTTCTAAATTCAAAATTCATAAATGTATAGTTGTGCAGAAAAGCAAATTACTAAAGCATAAAGGAAGGAATAGATCGATCACAAGCTAGCACGTAATACGCTCATTCTAGGTAGTCGGCCATTAGTGGCACTTCGATCTGATCTACACGATCGCTTCCTATAAATCAGGCCCAAACATAGTGCGTCGATCGAGTCGTCCGATCGATCCAGCAGCTATTCGATCGTTTCATTTATTCTCGCGTCGCATATATATTCGCATGCATTGCGCGCTTAGCTAGCTGATCAATTCACATTCTCCCAGCCAGCTAGCTGTTTTCTCAACGTCGACGTGATCAAGGTAACTACCTACATGCATCAGCTTGATTTCGATCTCTCTATGTATATGTTCATCTACAGATATATATATATGCATAAATAATCAGCATAATTAATTGTTATACGCTTTTATCTCGAACTGTAGTGGTGTTTAGGCTTTCAACAAGGGATAATGTTCATAATTTGCATGCTGTATCATATATATTTAGTTATTTTATATGAGACGATCGTGTATCATATATATGCGTAATTTATGTTTGCATGCATCAACTGTATATGCAGGGCATATCGATCGGCCAAAGCGTCATGCATGGGTTAGCAACCAGTTAGCTTCAATGGAGTACTCTGCTGGCGGATATATTTCCTAGGACGAAATCTAGCTAGGCCGCTGTATGCATTCAGCGATCCAAATAACAAATATCAACAACGAGCTAGCTAGCAAGAGAGCCAGGCGACAAATCGACTCATCATGACAGAGCTGGTCGAGGTAATTCACTCAGCGACTTCTTTTTTTAATTTTGAATGAAAATTACTCATCGGCAAAATTACCAACCGCGACTTAAGGGCGCGCTGTCGACGGTCTGATCGGGTCATAATGGCCATACCATAATAAACTAGATTCTAATTCAAAACTAATCAAATAATAATCACTCAAGTCAGAGTTGTTAACCGGCCATAAGTTATGGTCCTTGAAACCTACTGCTAGGTAAAAACATGATTAATCTAAACCAAAAAAATAAAACCTAGATGTGTAAACTAGCTGCCATGAAATTAGCAATGAAACTTTCTAGAACTCTTTCTAATGTCCTTGCAAGGCTTTGGCACTATCACATAAATGACCTTTAGTGATAGATAAAATACATATGTCACTAATATATCTTTAGTGACGGGTGTGCTTACAACCGTCAAACCTTTAGTGACGGGCCTCAACGATGTCCGTCACTAACGAGGGATCTCAAACTACTAAATTTTAAATCGGTCTTTAGTGACGAGCCTCAACGATGCCCGTCACTAAAGATCTAGCTTTTGTGATGGGTGTCCTGTAGACCCGTCACTAAAGACCGACGCATATGAAATTTTTTAAAAATTTGGACGGATAATAGAACACTAGCCCAAAAACACACACTACTATTATAAATTCCTGTCTCCCTTCTCTAGTCTCTAGTCTCTAGTCTCAACCATTCTACACTTCCCTCCCTTGCTCTCTCAACTTGATCTCTACCATTGTTATCTCGAGCTCTATCGATGGTAGCTAGCGTCACCCCAAGATCTACCCGACAATGACTGGTGTCACCTCGTGCTCCACCCGACCATGAGTTCCTTGATATTGAGCTGCTTCGACAAAGGGTACATAGTTGTTGCTGTTGCTTCACCAAATCCTACTGTCAGCTCTCCTCTGTTGTTGTCACCTTCTCTCCTCCTTCATCATCATCATCGCCTCTTCTCGTCCATTGTGGCTCGGAGTAGAGGCCTTACCGATGATGACCACACAGAAAGCACCTCGGGACGACGACAAACACGATGGGAAGAGCCCCTCTACTACCACCTCAGATCTAATAGTCACCTCATTTGAACCGAAAAAAACTAAATGAAGCTGTATAGAATAGATCTGAAATAAAAAATCGATCTTTCGTGACATGTGAACATCTAAACCTGTCACTAATGGTCCACCTTTAGTGATGGGTATAGATGCATACACCCATCACTAATGATAGGTCATTAGTGATGTTATAAGAGTGACGGGTGCGATGTCTGTCACTAATAACTTTTATTACCCATCACTAATGGCCTTTTTAGGTAGTGTGGATGGATGAACTCAAACCAAATCACATTATAAAAATATAGATTAAGCCAAAACCGAGTAAAAGCTACGGCATTAAGGAAAAGAATGAGATTACCATCCATAGTACCTTCCACCAATCCATGTCCAAAACCATACATGCAAGAGCAAAATTCTAACCTAACATTTTCTCCAAACGTTCTCCCCTTTTGCTCTCCCTATAACCTATTTTTGTCCATCATGTGGCTGCCACCAAAAGCCATGAAAATACATCTCTTACTATGCCTAATCTACCTAGGAGGCCCACGTACATATCCATAACAACTCGTCCATAATCTTCCTAAACTTGGACCCTCTTCAAAATTCGAATCGTTTCTATAATATGCACATCTCCTAAGTATGCCATATGAAAACCACACATCCATGTGCATTGCTCTCTAGCCCGAGCATCGCACATGACATTCTTGACCATCTAAACTAGGGGTGGCAACAAGGCAGATCGAGTCTAGGTTGGCTAATACTAGACCTGGACTAGCCCAGATCCCACCCCGCATGCCCCTGTGGGTGAATTGTTGCACCTTGTCACACCATAGCTTCTCACACATAGCACCCCACTTACACTTTCGTCCTAGCTCCTTGTGAAAGGGTTAACCCGAAGGTACTATGGTTAGAACATGTGGATTTATATGTTGGTACTACTCTTGCTCAACTAGCAAGGTGGTACTATACACCATACACATACTTATATAGGGTCAATTCATATTAGGCTAGATGTCACACACCTGAACCTGAACCCATCAGGCCCCCACAAACCCAATGGGTCCCTACATACCGGCTTTGAAAATTCAAGCCACATTAGTCGGTCCTATATATAAGGCTAGTAGAACCAGAAGCAGGCATTTCAGTGACTGACTGAACTATATATGTATAACCAGGAGTGGCAAAACTTGGAACGGCAATGGGATGGGTTCATCCTATATTTTTTTTGTTTTGTTGAAGATACTGAGGAAAAGGGATGGGATACCTATTTAGTGGGCCCAAGCGTCATCCTCACAAACCCATCTCCTTCCTAGCTACGTCGTGCCATTAGCCACGTAAACATCTCCTTCCCCACTGGCGCAGCGCCACCCCAGCCTCAGGTATTGTGCTGCCCTAGCCTTGGGCACCACGCCACCCTAGGCACCAGCGTCATGCCACCCTGCCTTCTACCTCGGGCCCTGGCCATCGTGCCATGCCGCCCTTCGCCCTAATCATGGATAGGGGTCTTCCCTCTCATGTCCCCAATACCGGCATTGGTGAGATCCGCACCGTTGCCACCGTCCCTTGAAGGCTCTGATGGTTTTCATGCTCGGGA
Organism: Zizania latifolia; assembly: GCA_000418225.1. Taxonomy (NCBI): domain Eukaryota; kingdom Viridiplantae; phylum Streptophyta; class Magnoliopsida; order Poales; family Poaceae; genus Zizania; species Zizania latifolia. The sequence goes on along the minus strand of KE372779.1, from coordinate 208,260 downwards.
AATGTGAGATATGCATCGCTCCACCACCACCTGCCCCGTCCCCTCCACCGGTAGCCGACGGTGCCCTTGCTGCCTCACCGCGTCCCTATTGTCCAACCTTGCTTGGCCATCACCGCAAGCTCCCTAGCTGCCGCAACAGCGTTGTGCTCACCCCACACGCTTGCCCAACCGCCACTACCCACAAGTGGGACACGCTCGCTTTTTTTAGGAACGAGCTCGTCCTGAATCTAGATTGAATATTCTCTTCCAATGATCATCCCGTCCTATATGTCTTCCATCCAAACACCATCAAAAGTGGGATTGTCTCATCCCATCATAGGATATCTCTCCATCAAAACACGGCCTATGTGAGCGGCAAGGGGCTGTCTAAGCTATGGGTAGAGGTCGGCAGCCAGGAGAGAACAGAGTAGAAAGAAGGGAAAATTGATCATTTGCCACTCAAAAATTTAGCTTTGATTAAATATCATTCAAAACATTGACACACTCGATCATTTGCCACTTCTAACAATTTAATTTATTTTAATCTTTTTCCTCTATTGAAAAAACATCTATACCCTTCATATCCTCTCTTCCATCACCTGACGCCACCGGTATCTCCCTCCCATCATTGTCTGGCATCGCTTCTGTTGATGTCCAGCACTGTCATAGCCTCCCTCCCTTTGCTGCCCTGTGTCACTCGCCCTCTTTAGCGGATAAGAAGCCAGGGCACAATAATAAGCAAGGATGGAGCAGCGACACTGGGCAGCTGCGGAGGGAGGATGGCAGAGATGATATGATAAGTATATATATGTATTTTTAATGGAAAAAAGAATAAAATAAAATAAATTGGTAGAAATGGCAATTAATCAAGAATGTCAAAGTTTAGGTGGCATTTAATCGAAGCCAAATTTTTGGGTTGCAAATGATCGAAGCCCATAGTTTAGAGTGGCAAATGATCAATTTTGCACGCAGGGAAACAGGAGAAAGACCAAGGGAAGAGAGAGAAAATGAAGGAAGGAGGAAAAGAAAATAAAGAAAAAGATGAAGGGGAAAAAGGAAAAGAGATAAAAAGAGGAGAAAAGAGGAAAAGAAAGGGAAATGAGGCTTTTTCGCAAAAATTTTCTCAATTCGAACTTCCATACTTTTGAGCGAATTTTAATGTTTTAAAGAATTCAAACAAACACCGAAGAATATTCTGGCTATAAGCATTGCTTTAGAAAAACTAGGAATTTCGTATTCACACAAAAATTAGGATTTCCTTCGAGATTTCAAAAGAAAGGCAAAATCTTTCGAAGGGACCTCAAAATATTTTGGAATTTGGATACATCTGGTGAAATTCAAATTTCACAAACGAAGAGGGATACTTCATTGAATGGAATTTAAAAGAAGAAAAGAACTCCAGAGCTTCTCTAGAAATATGACAAAGGAGCTCCAGCATGATGGCCTGATGTTGACGGCCACTTTCACACGCTGTCCTTCTGGTGGTGTGGCCGCGCCTTCGAGTTTCCCATCGGAGCCCTAACCTGGGATGGATTCGGATCGGATACGGATAGAATCGAATTCAGATATCACTATTTACCACATTTTATTTCAGATTCCAATACGAATACGGATATTTTTAAATATGAATATAAAACGGATAGTTCGAATTCTAATACGAATCCGCATGTTTACTAAGTTCAACTTGAAAAGAATATAAAAAATGAAAAATATGAAATCCGTCTAGACTTTAATTGATCAAATTCGATTAATCAACGAAAATTTTATGAATAGTACATATAAACATGCGCCACAAACATAATCAATCAAATTTTTATGAATTGAACATAATCAATCAATCAACCAAATATTTTTACTTCAGCAACGTAATAGAAACATATGTGGTAGTTGTTTTTTCGTTCTACACTTTAATAATATATGTTTGGAGCAACAACAATGTACAATGTCAAATACTCAAATTATGCACATCTATAGCTGATGCTCTACAGCTTGTATAACCATGAAGTGTACACATAAAACTATTTTCTCAACTACTTCAAGAATTTGTTCAAATTCAAACCAACTGTTTGCAAATAAAAAGAAACGATGATTTAATCATCCTACTGCTTTGTACTGCTAGAAAACCCCTACTAACTTAAGTGTTTCATAATTATATAAAGAATAAATAAACCACACATATTAATATAGTGATGTCATGTCATCATGAGTCCCTAACAGCCTGATCTTTGTGAAATCCTAAAATGGATACGGATATATCTATTTTCATATCCACATTCAGCAGAAATTCAGATATCCGTTTCAATATCCATATTTGCCAAATGAATTCAGATGTTTCCGTTTATCATCCATATTTAATTCGAATACGAATACGAATATCTATATTTACAATTATTCGAATGCGAATACGGATAATTCAGATATTTTGACATCCGTATCCATCCCTACCTAACCATGAAATCCCCAAACGCATCAGACCAACACACAGAAAAATCCCCAAAAACTTGCCCAAAAAACACTAAAAATCTCACCTCAGTCCGCCGGATCTAGCCATATCGGCGGATCTGTGGAAGAGAACCAATGTCTGCTTGGGAGGTTTGGGTGGCGGTGATCTTAGCTAGGGTTGCTGGGGGGTGGGAAATGGTGATTGGCGAGGGGGTAACTGGTCTGCTTATTTATACTGTTGCTTAAAAGTTAATAAAAATTTAATTATAGAATTTATTTTTTAGTATTATTAAAAGTTTTTTATAAATTTACTTGGTAGTCTTGACATATAACTGTTATGAATATAAATATAAAAATCTTAAGTAAAAATTGATCAGATCCCATTCCTTAAATCATATATCTAGAAAAGCCATGAGTTCTTTTCTTCATTCAAAGATCAGATCAAATACTAGAGAGAATTAAAGAAGGATCTTTAATTAAAATTATTACTTGTCTTCTGTTTGTCATTATTAAAGTAAATCCTTTCTCCAAAAACTAGAGAAAAATTTTGGGAAGCAATTTTAAAGCACACGAAATTTACAAGAAATATCTCCCACTTTGATTATTTAGCGAAAAAATCTAGGCCTTTATTTTAGCTTCTTTATTTACTCACTTTGTTGTTAACAATTTCTAGAAATTCATTCATTAAATTATTTTTAGAACACCTAAAAACCATGGCATGACACTAGGCGAGTGGGCGGTGGTCATAGCATTGGACGAGTGGCCAGGCGGCAATGCCGGTGTAGGAGCAGGGAGATTGAGGGTTGGCGTGTTGTGGTCTGTGGTCTGCGGTGGGGACTCGGGGCGATTTGGTGCAAATATTTTTAGGAGCATGGAGTGTTTTAGGCTATTGGGCCATGGAGTTATTGGACCATGAACCCTTGGGTTAGACATTAGATTTACCCCATCCCTGGTTTGATATCGAGTCATGACCTGGTTCTAGTCCCATAGGGCGGGTCTCTGGCACAATAGGGGCTGGTCATGGCCCTATCAGGTTGATTCCCACCTCTAGTTCTAATCCCTGTATCACTGACCACGATTCTCTGGCCTCAAGCAACATCTACATATGAACAACCTAAGAAACTATTTTACAAGTATGAGTTCTTTTTATCTTGACTCAAACTAGCATAAACACATTATATATAACATACATATACCATTAACCATCAATCATATATATCAAAAACATGAAAATCAACTCAGACTCCCAAAAGTCCAATCATGCCGTTGTAACAGCCACACTATAGATGGCCAAATGGGCCGCTGGCCGGGCACGAGGCAACCCGATCAGATTCATGCTGGGCTGACATGACCCGATTGTGCAATTGGGCCATGCCGTGCTAACCCACGGGCTAAGGCCTCGGCCTAGGCATAGCCCGAGTACATCTAAAATTGGGTCGGGCCAGCCCAAAAGCATGATGGCCCAGTGGGCTCATGCCGGCCCATGGCCCAATGTACTCTAAGCACTATTACATCTTGGCAGTGCCATTTATAGGTCGCACGACTACAAAATCAAGTCACACAACTACAAAATCACATCCCAGATGCACAGTCCTAGATGCATAGAGGGGAGGGGCCGTGGCTGATCGGGGAGGGAGCAGCTAGCCAAGGGGAGGGGGCAACGGTGAGATCCGTTGGCCATTGCCCGTCATCAAGGCCTGAGGGAAGGGTCCGTGGGCCACAACGGATTAGGGAGAGTCAGAGAGGGCGGATGGACAGAGCCTGGAGGGGAGGGGTGGTGGCGAGATCTGTCGCCCGGCACCGATGGGAGGGGCCATGGGTCACGGCGGATCGAGGAGAACCGGAGAGGGTGGCTAGCTAGAGGGGAGGCTAGGGACTGTCGTCTGCTGAAGTGCTAGAGGGGAAGACATGACACGAGTGAACTGGTGGTCAGTATTTATATGGCCGGTAGTTAGCAGGCCTAGGGCTAGGGTATTTTGCTGGGCCTTTTCTAGTATCGGGCTGACCTCGTGCCTACCGTTAACATCAGGCCATATCGTGCTAGCCCACGGACTGACCTCTTGACCCAGGCATGACTTGGTGCTTCGTGCCGACTTGGCCTGGCCTGATGGAAGACGGGCCGTGCTAGGCTTGGGCCGCACCAAAATCCTCGTGCCTCATGCTGGCCCATATGGCCATCTATAAGCCACACCCTAGGCGGTGGGACCACACCACCATCAGCGGTCGGACCAACCATATCTCCAGTCAAACCGACACTACTCCAGTCTGACTAGTACCGATATCGTGCCCAAAACGTCCTGATATTGATCGTAAAACATCAAAATGAATCGATCCTGGTACGATCGAGACAATGTTGGTCAAACCGCTACAGACGTCAATTCAATTCTGATCAAACGCGAGTGCATGTCGAGCAACTTCGCTATCAAACACTCTATTCAGGCTATGTTTGGTTTAGCTTTTCTAACCAGCTTCTTGGTTGGGAAGCTGAAAGCTGAATAAAACAGGTTCAGGGGCAAACCAGCTTCTCCAAAAGCTAAAAAAAATTTCTGTACAAACTGGAGAAATATGAAAGTTGCTTTTAGCCTAACTTTCACAACTTCTCAGTTTTTTTACAGCTCACAGCAGCTTTTCTATAACTCATAGCTCACAATAGTTTTTTCAAAATCTACAGCTCAACCAAACACATCCTCGATCATAACACATGACAACGTCACTTACAGATTGTTGATCACAAGTCATTAATAATCTACATGATCTGACATTTTCCAGCCACCTTAGGAAGGTAAGAAAATCCACTCGATTAAAACGACACACTCGACCCATCAATATATATATAATTTCTTTGGCTGAGTTGAGTGAAAAAATATAAATAAAAGGCATTTGTCCTTCAAAAATAGTTTTCATGGCAGTCTATATTATACTTTGCCACCAATTATACTTTATTTCACACATAAATACTCTATATAGAAAGTGGAAATTTATATAACATTTTGCAGTCAATTTCTAATTTAAAAATTAAAAACTATTTTAGCCTTGCCTACATTGACACATCACATACCACTATAAATCTAGGACAAGGTTGAAAATGAAACAATTTCAAGAGTTTAGGTTGAATATTGCACTGTTCAGAGGTTCAAGCTTATTCTTTCGACTCACCCTAAAAGTTTAGGTTTGTAAAATATATGTTTTCCTTATTATTAATCTATACAAATTCTCTACATTTTAGCCTCCTCAACCACACTATATACTTAGTAAAAATACATGATCATTTCTATTATATTCCCTGTCTCAAAAATATGTTTTTTTGAGAAACATGTTGTAGCCAAACCTTTAAGACATTAAACTTTTATATCTTCAAAAAATATTTAAATTGGATACTTAAAAACAATATATACATATTTTATGTTAAAAAATATAACATTGTATCGGGGAATGAAATCAAGGTATAAACGATTGGTATATTCTATGTATAGATGTCCGAGTTGTAATCTCCCATGGTATATACATAGGGCATTGTTTAATGATTTACTAGGAGACGTAATTCTCTAAATTATCATATCTCATACGATAGGTGAGATATCTTCTATTCTTTAGGGATATTTTAACCGACTCAATCAATCTAATCCTAACACCCACATATTCAAGGTGAAGTTGGGGAACCTTCATGGGCATCGAACATTGAGCTTTATATCACTATTTAGATCGATTCTCGAGCTAGATAGAACTAATCTCCTAGACATCAAGCATTCAAGCCTTATACTAGCTCGATTAAGACACATAGATCTCATTAGCTAGGTCATATTACTTTGGCACTATTCTTTATGTTGGTGTGCTCAAACTTTGCTAAAACTTATGTTTTGATTGCTGTTTTTGTTAAACATGTAATGCTGACTTGCTGATGACCTGCTAGAGTAGGTTATTACCTAGTTCATTCCACCATATTATAGCAAAATCCTTAAACTCACAAGTTGCTTGTCTAACTCTATGTTGCTTAGAAACTAGGTGTGGGTTAAATTTCTGCTCTACTGTCATCTCCCAATCTAGATATTTCTCAGCATCACAATCACCATAAAAAGAAGGTATGGTAAACTTAACATTTGTGAAAGGAGCATCATTTGCTCTATTATGATGTACATTGCCTCCTATACTTGCTTGACTTAGGCAAAGACATCGATGTAGGCGTTCCTCCTATGTGGCTCGACGATCCATGTCTTCATTGTCATCATACACCACATCAACATCATCCTCTTACTCACCATCATTTCTTGGGGGTTGTCGATTGATCTCTAACTCTTCCATCCTCCGGGATAGAATTTGGATGCTCACTCTCATAGCATCCATCCTAGCGTTGATTTGTTCCTAAAACCCTATCTGATGTGCGATGCCATCATCAAGTTCTCCCTTGGAAACATACTCATCGAAGTCTATCGGATCCTTTGAATTACCTGTCATGGTTAGTGGAAAAAGAACAATACAATAAAGGATTATTCGTATAACTAATGGATGATGAAAGATGGAATTGCTCACACTCAAGCGTCTTAATTACTACGCTCTTGCAAAGATTTAACTCTACGCAGGATAGTGGATGACACAACCAGCAATTGGTTCATGACACCAAGAGGCAGTAGAACGGTGATAGCAAGGACCCAAGCTGCACCAATCAGAAGTGTATATCTGGTGTTTGGAAGATCAAAACCTATAGATATTTATAGTGGAACACAAATCATAAACATATAGCAATATTAAATAAATATCCAAACCAGTTATACTAGTTACTGGTCTACATGTGTTTACTATGGCAACAAGGGTGGATGAAAGGTTGGGTGGATGGATGGTAGCAAAACTCAGCATAAAGAGCGCAAAACAGTACCAAACATCATAAATATCATGCTAATCAACCCCATATGCTCCTTTATTTCTCCTTTCTTTTTTGATACAATTTTTGAATTTTTCTTATATTTTTTACTAGGAGTACTCAGCTCAATTCTGATGAAAGTTGTGGTATGTAGACAATCACAGAGGTGCTCTAAAATTAGTGTGGAAAACTTTGAGGCTCAAATACTCAACCTTCCAAGCTAAATTTGGCAAAAATAAAAATTGGTGAACCAAGCAAAGTAGCGGAGAAATGGGTGTAACTTTTTCTATAGCTCTATAGGAAACAAATTGTCTGATTTTGAGTCTGTATGCAAAAATTATGGTTGTTTCATTGTACACCCTCTAAATGAAGGTTTGATGGGATCCAGTTTGCACAACAATTGCAAACCAAATGTGACCTAGGGGTGGTGGCTGGTGTATAGGGTTGATATAGGAGAACTCAATACTAATCATAACTAGACTTGACCTAGTACATAAATTCAATACCACAGACTCTAAAAATAAAATGTGCCAAGGCTAGGGATATATGGTTCAAGGATGGGGAAGGCTATGACAACCAATTTTTTATTGTCTTTTTCATGGACCATGAGACAAAAGGTGAAATCATTCTAATCTAATATGAACCCAACGATAATCCTAAAGCTCTAATATTAGCTGATAGAGGGTGGGGTGTCCAATCTTTCGTTAGATAGAGATATAGAATGATTTTGTGGAGATGAGACACTCAAGATCTAGCTTCCGTTCAGCGAGATTGAAATTTCTGCAATCACAGCACCTCGTCTCCTTTGGTTATCAACCGTGCATAGGATTATTGACCTCACCAAGAAGGCTAATACTTACATGTAAATCAAATAACACAAGGAAGAACACAAATCCGCAAATGAATCTATACAAATTCAATACCACTCGAATTGGTGTTCACAAATTACATGACAGTGGCACTGTTCATTCACAAAGAAAGCAAACCCCAAAAACCATAGGTGGTGGCAGTTGCTGAATATAGAGTGTTAGGGTTGGACCTGGACGCATCCCTATTGGTCACAACTAGATATATGGCCCAAAGGACAAAAAATTGTGACGCATCATCCTGGCAGATTCTAGACGTCCTATTGTTTTGATGATTTGGTTGATCCATAAGAAATTTTGGCATGATACTGGTACCATTGGAAAGTTATGAAATTAGCTTTCTGTGCATATTTAGAATGTCAAAAATGGAGTTCGGACATGACCTGGGCAATGAATTTAGTGTATGTTGCTCCTAGAATCTGAGATAGACTCAAGCTCGATATGGGTTGGTGATGTGCACGCGCACACAAAGATACACGTGAACACTTTCTGTGGCTTGATCTTCACGGTGGATGATGATACTTGGCACAAGTGTCACCACGTGACCTAACGAAGAGGCAGTGCACCACGAGATATTGCACGCGTGATGAACTACCGAGACAATCGCCCTTCCACATACCGATGAAACTAGCCCACGCAATAGGTTTTATATGTTGTTTAGATACCGTATCTGTAGTAGACATGTTCTCATTAGTTGGGCTTTCAACTTGACTTAGATGTCCTTGCTGGTCTTCCCCACCTTCTTTCTTGTCTCCATGTACTAACTGGTCATCTCTATGGTTCTTAATAATGATGACATCATTAGGTAGAAATTTGTTATCAATGTTACATAAAAAAGTACTTAGAAACGAGCACACCTAGAAATTTAATTGTCGTACTGGAGCTCTAGTGATTGGACCTTACATAGAAACTTGAGGGGTGTTGTGTGTATCCATAGGAGTGTTGTCTTGATCACTGAGGTTGATCTACCCTGACTACTCCATGATAGGCACCCTCTGAGTCCTCAATGGAGGGGAAATTGGTAGGGACACATCAACCAAGGTACTATGCATGCCTAGAGAACATCTCCAATGGACAAGACTAAAAGGATCCCCACTTTCCATGCCTTCACCCCAGCCCTCTGTCATGTAATTTCTAAGGTACACCAGCTGCTAATAATGGTCAGACCAGGGGATACACATAGATAAATCAAAGAATACCTACAGGCAGGGATTTGTTACAGAGTATAGGAGGATGTTGCACCAAAACTTGACCATAGCAAACAAACCCCTCAATTAGGCATGTCCCTCGTGTTCCTAGGTCAACACAAAGGCATGTCCCTTGTGTTCCTAGATCAACACAAAGTACTCCCAGGTGGAGTCGTTCAGACCCCTAAGGCATAGCTTAGTTAGGTCCATAGCTTTAGGGACATCACCACCCATAGTATCCATGAGTATGCAACCTAGCTTCCAAAAGACAAGCCGCCTTCAGCTTTATCACCTTTGTCATCAACACCTTTTAGTGCCACGATGGAACTAACCACTCCTCCCACTCATCCCACTTCAATTAGAGGAGTCTTCAGTGTTTCAAGAGCTAGGGCTTGGGATACAAACAATAGAACCACCAATTATCCCATCCATTTCATGAAGTCTTTAGGGTGAGGGAGATGTACGCATCCTTCATCCCCTCCCCGAGTTGAAATCTAACTCCCCTAACTAGCTTATTCTTGTAAAGCTTAAGTCAGTAGAAGTGACGGAAGAGATCAAGGCTATGATAGTCACGAGCTAGGCCTCACAAAAATGAGCATAGGTGCTCAAGATCAAAGAGGAATTTGGGGTGCGGTGAGGAAGCTAGCTTGAGCTAGTAGAATGTCATAACCAAGAAAGAAGATGTAGGCACATTGAAGCCACACAAAAACACCGCCTCAAAGATGACAATCTAAAAGGTGATGAAGTTCAAAAATTCCTTCCCCGCAGTCACACAATAGCCAATCTAGTCTTAGCTAGACAAAAGTCTCATCATCACCATCGCTAGAACCTCTCCTCCAAAGAGGTCGACATTAACTAGTACGAGGCTAGAGATTTTAGAGAAGAAGATAAAGGTACAGCCATAGAACCATATCATAGAAGATAATTATTGGGGATATGACCTCCGAGTACCCTTTACTGGGCTTTTAGTGGACCAGACCAAGCATGGGCCTAGCCCGTTCGATAGTCTAGAACAGATAAATGAGTTGAGATAAATATGTAAAGATATCATTGTAAATAGGAAATAAATAAGAGTCTGGTTGTAATCTCTAGATTTCAAGAAACCGAATAGGGATATGATTCCTTGCGTGTAACCCTGCCCTTCGATAGTATATAAGGGGGCAAGGAACCCCTCCAAAGGCATCCAATTTTGCATCCAATCTTAGGTTAGACCTTAGAAGCCCATATTACAACCTACTTTGACTCACTTGTCGAGCTCTTTACATCCAATCTATAATCTACTATATAGGATGCATGGTTATTATCCTCCGAGAGGCCCAAACTTGTATAAATTTCTTGGCTCTATTCTTCAAATCAACCATTTAGCCTAGGATACAATGCTACCCTATCACACAAATCACCATCCTAGGTACCCTGTCGGTGGACTACTCGGTAAAACATCGACAATGATACCAAAGGTAAGAGGAAAGTGATCAAATAAGACTTGAGAAATTGAGTAGCGAGAATGATGGAAGCAGAGTTAGTAAAGATTGGAAAAGGCAGGTAAAAAGCCTCTGTTCACTATTCTCCTCTATTTAATGCGTAGATTTCTCGTAAGTCTATCTAATCTCCCTCTTTGTTTTGCCTATTATTATTTGGGCTCCTCGAAACAGCCTCCAATAAATATTCTCCCGCTCTACATTTAAACCACATTGTCTACATGTTCTACGTGTAGAGATGGCAATGGGTAAAATACCCGCGGGTATTGTCTGCCCATACCCGTACCCGACTAATAAAACCCCTACCCGTATCCGAACCTGTACCCGCTCACGGGTATAAAATCTTTCCCATACCTATACTCGCACGGGTAATGGATACCCATCGGGTATCCATACCCGAGAAAAATACAGTACTAGACTACCAGAGTGGGTAGGAGATGTGTGCATACTTGGTGAGGAAAGCGTCGTCAACCTAGTGGAGGAGAAGGAAGGAAGCCTAGCAGCGGCGGTAGTCTGGGTGGACGGTTGTGCTCTTCCCCCAATAGAAGCGAGCACCATGGTCAGCATTGTCGTGAGCATGGTCTTGCCGTGGTCAACGTGGCTGATGGTGCCTATGTTGATGAGCGGCTTGGTGCGCTAGAACTTCCCACTCGCCGCGCACACCACCAGCAGCCCCGAGCGCCTCCCCGAGCTCCCAACAACCGGGCGCAAGAGAGGAAAGAGACGTGAGGAGAGGGAGGAGGAAAGAGAGAGGCAGAAGGTAGAAGAAGAAGAGCCAGCCGCCAGGGAGGAGACGTGAAGTCTAGGAGAGGGGAATGATGGGGAGAGAGAATGAGAGAGGTAGAGGGTTTTAGGTTAGGGTTTGTTTCTTTTTTGGACTAGGCTTATGGGTTTTATATTTTGGCCCATTAGAAATAATCGGGTATATGGGTAAATGAGTATGGGTACTATAATCCCATACCCGTACCCGTTTACCCGACGAGTATAACTTTTTACCCATTTATATACCCACGGATACCAATTTTTTTCCATATCCGTTCCCTAATAGAGCAATTACCCACGGATAAACAGGTATCGGGTATCCATTGACATCCCTATCTACGTGTGCATTCTCATGCACTGTGAGGGTCAAGGCCTAGTCAATGTGACACTTTGTAAAAAGTGGATTGGTTGGTAAAATTATTACAAGACTCTTTCATGAAATACGTTCGCTCGACTGTATTTTGGGTGCATCGAGTGGTCATGATCTAGACCAATAGGCTATGTATTAGGTACAAGCCTACTACTTCTCAGGAAGACTACGTTCAATTACCTCCTTCAATGAAGGACTTAGGGGCTGGTGTCGGGGGAACACAACCTGGGTATACAAGATTGGTGTATTCTATGTATAATTGTCCTTATTAATGCCCCATGGTATATCCATAAGACACTAGTTTAAAGATTTGGTAGGAGCTAGAATTCTCTAGATTACCAGATCCGATATGATAGGTGATATATCTCCTATTATTTATGTATACCTTAACTGACTAGATCAATTTAATCCTAACTCTCGCATATATAAGGTGAAGTCGAAGATCCTCTATGGGGATCGAACACCGCATGAGCTTTGCATCAAAATTTTGATCAAATCTCAAGCTAATATGTCACACATCAAGTAATCAAGCCTTGTATTCCGATTTACTAGCCCAATCGAGGGATATACATCTCATCGACTATGTAATGTTGATACTATAATAGGACATAGGTATTACTCTCTCTAGCGGGGCCTAAAACCATATAAATTTTTGTATGCCATCTAGACTGTGTTAGGCAAGCAACCCTGTTTTAATTAATCATCGTATATTTCATCGACACATTGGAATGTTTATTCTGCTTTACAAATATATCACAATAAAAATTAGTTATTGAATTAAGTTGTACTATTTTTTGATGACCACAAGGTGTGCATACATTATGCAACAAAGTATCTTGTTTGTTTTCTATTTGTACCTAGTGGTAACTTAGTACTCAAAATCAGCTAGCATTGGTACTTATTTTGACGTGCATACCCGACTTTATATATTAGAGAAATGTTGTAAGGTTGTTTAATTAATTAGTAGTAATGATTCATTTCTGTAGGTCAAGATTATTGAGGCAAACTACATCAATGAGGCAGCAGAGAAAATAATTGATTTACTAGAATCTACAAGCAAGGGGAATGTGATATATTTCAATGGCTGGGATGGAGTGGGGGCATCGGCTATCCTCAAAGTGGTCGCTAGACTACTCAAGTCATCATCAGGGGCTACTGCGAAGAAGCTGGGGTTGCACAAGTTCATCCACGTTGATTGCTCGCTGTGGCAAAGCAAGAGGTCCCTGCAGAAGGCGATCGCCGAGGAGCTAGATCTTCCTTTGTCGCTGATGGCCAAGTTCAACCAGTGGGACGAGGAGGACGATTTTAATGGCACTGAGCTAGGCGCCCGAGAGGTGATACCAGATGTCCATCATGCGATCTTCAAAGATCTTGCTAACCACGCATTTCTAGTGATCTTTCACAACGGGAGCGGGAGCTACATTGATCTAATGGATTGTGGTGTGCCTATAATAGGACAACTCCCCGGCAAAAGGGTGTTGTGGACGTTGTCCCAAGGCAGGTTTCGGGTGTTTACAGAAGAAAAGGAAGATCTAAAGGAGCTTGTTGGGCCTAGCTATATGTCACTATCTTGTTATCCATATGACCACAAGGATTTCGATGTTCACTCGTTCCATGGGTCCCTGCTGCATGTAGAAGCTGAGGAGGTTGCCAACTACACTGGTGTCCCTGAACCTAGCATGAGTCCCATGATTGTGCTCAAGTGCGCCTTGTATGTTGCCCTTGCACTGAGAGGCGACGACTACGGCATCGACTGGGCCACACATGCAACTAACTATTGGGTTTGCGACGGGATCATAGAAGAAGTCGATGGTCATACATCAGCATGGGAGATTGGCGATGCTTTGCATAGGAGCATGCACTTGGGTTGGAATCGCCATTATAGTGACGGCATTGTTTCCACCTGCCAATATCTACTGCAAAAGAGGAGGCAGGGTGATGACGATGGCACAACAGCAATACAGGTGCCTCCTCAGGACACCTCCTTCTTTTTGACAGCAAATGGGCCAAATAATGCAACAAGGGAATTAGAAGCCATCATGTTCACACATTCATCACACAAGCTACGTGTGATACATCTATCCCAATGCTCATTTAGCTTTGCATCTCCCCCCTTCATCTGTTGTAGCAGCCTAAGATTCCTCCTCCTTCATAGTTGCAAGGACAAGGATGCAGGACTTGGAGTAGATGGTGGTGGAGGCAAGGAGCATCAAAGCTGTAGCAGCCTCAAGGGAGGAGAATGTTTCCGAAAGCTTTGGGTCCTAGATCTGAGCCACACAGACTGGTACTGGCTGCTATCGGCAGAGGCACTAGATTTAATGGCTAACCTTAGAGAGCTGAATGTTAAGGGAGTCAAACATTGGGGTATAAGCCACCTCACTAGTGTCAGAAGCAGCACCAAGCAACCTGGGCCACTTACAATTGTCAAACTCCGAGTCACAACCAACCCACTGGACAACATAGGTCAAGAGGAGTCGCCAGCGTCATTTCCCGACTTGTCAAGCTGGAGCATCCTTAAGACAGTCATCCTTGACGGCTGTGTTGAGCTGGAGCGACTTGGCCCTCATGTCCTACCTCCATCGCTTGAGTCATTTAGCTTCTCCACCAACAATAATGTCGAGGCCAAGATAAGGAGCATCTCTTTCCAGGGATGCACCCTGCTGAAGAGTGTGTTTCTGAGAGGATTGTTCAACAGCCTCTTGGAGCTAGATGTATCAGGCACATCAGTTAAAACCCTGGACCTACGTGAAACCAGCTGGGGGGGCTTGTTTCTTAGTCGGCTCTCTCTCCTAGGATGTGAGAAGCTTCATGCAATACTATGGCCACCACAAATGCAAGTGAAGGTACTACACATTGACACTACTACTGCTGAACTTGGCCATGTTGCAGGTCTAGTAGCGGGATCCCCATCGTCGTCAACCGCTGACTTTAAGCACTGGTATATTTCCCTGAGGGACATAAGGCTTCTCCGCTCGCTAAATAATGTAGACAGTTATCACAATACTGGTTCTCCACACCTTGAGGTTTCATCTCCTGCATCTGCTGCTGCTACTGGTTGTTACCAAGGAATAATTGGTGATGAACAACAGGTGATGACCATAAGCCAGCTGCCGCAACCAACTGTCAAAATATACGCTGATGTGGCCGCAAGTGCCGTGTTGAAAGACCACCACCTACAAGGGCAAGCTACCCTGAGTCAAGCCATGATTTGCCACATCAGCCTACAAGATGAGATGCAGAGCAGCAGCAATAGCTCATTGCCGGATTCCATCTGTCGCCGTGCTGTAACCTTGAATGTACATGACAGCTCGTCAATCACAAGCATCACAGCCCATTCAGCATGGCATTACTTGAAGCAATGCCAAGTTGAGAGGTGCCCCAACATACAGGGCGTTGTTTTCCCCACTTCACCGAATCTCGATGGAGATGACATTTTTGAAGACCTGAAGAGACTCTGGGTGTCCCAACTCAGAAGGGCGCGCTACATCTGGGACTGGAACACATCATCATCATCATCGTTTCGGCTTGGACCTAGCTCGTTTGAGAGCTTGGAATTCTTGCACCTGGATCACTGTCCAAGGCTGATACATGTACTCCCCTTGTACACGTCAAAAAATCACCTCGGATGTCCTGAATTGAAGACCCTCGAGATAGTGTGCTGCGGCGACCTCAAGGAGGTCTTCCCATGGGATGGTGAGCGGAAGGAATTCCCGGAACTGAGCCACATCCACCTGCACGAGCTGCCTGCTCTGCACAGCATCTGCGGGCATACGATGTTCGCACCCAAACTGGAGACCGTCACAATCCGCGGCTGCTGGAGCCTCAAACGCCTGCCGGCTGTTGGTGCTCCTCCCCACATCACCAAGCTGGACTGCGACAAGCAATGGTGGGATGGCCTTCACTGGGATGGACATGCAGACCACCAACCTTCCCTCTACGATCCCACCTACTCACGTCACTGCAACAACAATACCCTGCGTAGACTCTCACTACTCAGGTACATACATGATACATGTACATAGCGTGGAACATATTTTGGTACTACTTTTGACTAAATTTTTTACTCATGGGCTGCACTATATAATATACAACACATAGCTGATCATAGAATACTCTATCCGATCCATTTTTTATTTGCTGCAATAAGGCTAAGCTAGTGATGTCGTCTGTGTGACTTAACTGGTGTACCTTAATTCTTTGCTTGCAGGTGATGTTCATTTGCAGGTCAGCTGTATAATGTGTCATCATGAGTCTCCCCGGCCAGCTGCCAGGCACTCGTCATCTGCTTGCTTGATTCTGTTTGGATTCTGCTTGATTTGCTTGATTGGTTTTGTGTGGCATCTACGCATGCATAGGCTCTCCGCTCGATCTGTGCCTGCATGCTTAATTTTCCTTGCATTTATATATGGTTTTTGTTTACTACGGCCCGCCAGGTTCCTGCTTGCGTTTCTAGATGGATGATAATACAGATGAGAAAACTCAATTCTCTAGTCGATTTGGTGTGCTACAGATCGACGAATAAATCGTCAACCAGCAGCATGAGGAGATCATATATATCCTTGAGGCATGCATGCTTGCTTTTATACATATATATATATGCACACCTCCGACCCTCATGTGGTCGAGTTGGAGCTGCTGCTTTGCTCTTGTTTGTTTATGCGTGTGTGTGTGATTTGTCAGAGAAGAACTGATCAAATTTGTTATTAATTATGCCACTTGTATGAGTGCGAACAATGATATTATGATTGTGTGTGATATTATCTTCGCAACATATATGGTCGTATTTATAAATATCAGTTACTATATACGTTGTCTGTCATTTGAATTGGGTTATATATACTCAGGTTGATTTGGGTAATTAATTTGCTACGGGTATTAATGTTTTTGGCTTTCATTTTGTCTTTTTTTTTATTAGGATAAATTAGTTGTTGTCTGTCCGAATTAAGATACCTTTTCTCTGCGAAAAATAAAAAGGATGCACTAATTAACCATTCATATTCTATTTAAACATCTATAGAATAATTTATGAGCTAAGAATATACCAGGTTAGACTTAGAGGTGTTAGTCTATAGAAAATACTAAATACGGATTTCTTTTTTAGACCTAGTTGCCAAGGTGGCCCATCGAGCTCCGCAGGTGAGCACACAAGGGTTTACTATAAAGCCAGTCACTGCAATTAAGCAAGTGCTCCTAAATCATATTTTGTGGATTTGTATTTGTCAGTGGACTGCCGTGGTTTTCTCTAAGTTCAACAAGCCGATGGATGGAGAAGCATTCTAACCTTGGTATGAAACTCTGCTCTCCTTTTCTTTTAGAGGTATGAAACTCTGTTTTGCAGCGAAACCTTGTGCAATATTGCCCTAAACATGTAGATGGTATTACAGCTGACGCTGTTTTGGGCTCCCTGGCCTCTCTGAAGTCTGAATACGCACATTAAGCCCATTTTAGCAGACGAGCCGCACCCTTTGGAAAATCAAACCATTGCAGGCAAACACAAGAGTGACATGTCTCATTGCTGGTTTTTTGAACCTCTAAACAAGAAGCATATTTTCAGTCTTCAGTTTTCTTTTTTTCCATATTCGCGGCTAAGAGATCTCTAGCAGATCCATGACCCATGCCGACAGAAATCGAGGTTATCCTCGACATTCTTCAATGCATCGCTACAACGCACAGCTGAAAACTAGATGTCTTATAACTTATTTTCCTGCTTGTTTCAGAAAGGGCAAATTACTTTTCCTATATTAATTATATCCAAAAAGGGCTTCAGTTTACATCAGTTTGCTTCATTTTGGTTTACATCTTGTCGGCGGAGCATAGTCGTCTCTGACATTTTCTGGTACGTGTTGACACTCTGGGAAAAAACTTATCTGGCTCAGTCATAACAACACAAGATTTTTTATTTTTTGGAACTTTCGTCAGCATCAATGTATCTTACAATTAGGGTTGAAAGTGGTTCGAATAATTTCTATCTGGATTCGAAAAAAACGAATTTGGATCTGAATTTTTTTTATACTGATATTTTTGGATATAGATTCGGATACAGAAACAGATATGACATCGCTCGTACCCGACGTTGAATAAGTACTATTCAAATTATCCGAAATTATAAGCTCATTCGATCCGTGTGATATTTAATTGATTTTCAGTGTTCCGTGGAGTTCGAGTGTTTGGCCCAACCATGACGTGAATCTCGTGCAAACCTGCTGTCTGGTCCACCCCGGTCGCCGCTCGCCTCGGCTACCGCCCTAGCTGTGAGCCTCGGCCGCCGCCGTGCCGCGTGCCCTAGCCACCACCGTGCTGCGTGCCACGACCGATGACCCGCCACGTGCCTCGCTTAGACCCCGCCGCGTGCCCCGCCGTGCACCTGCCTGGCCCCCTGGCCTCCGCCGTGTCGAGCACCCCGGCCACCCCCGTGCCATGGGCCCCAGCCGTACGCCCCGCCGCGCCCTATCCGGACGCTCCACCTCGACCGCCGCGTGCCCCGCCGCGCGTCTCGCCGTGCCTCTAGCTGGGCGCCCCGCTCCGACTGCCGCCCGCCCGGCCCCACCTCGGCCGCTTCCCCTCTCCGCCCAACACCCAACGCCATCGAGCCACCCCACTCTGCAGCGCCCTGCGCCGCGCCTTGTTGCGCAGGAGAAAAGAAGGGACGGAAAGAGGAAGAGAGAAGAGGGAAGACAGAGGAAAGGGATAAAAAAGAGAAAGAAAAAAGAGAAAAGAAAGAAAAGAAGAAAAAAAAAGATTTTCTATTTAGAAATTGAAGATTTATCATTTTCTCTAATTCTAAACATAAAGGTGATCATTTAAAAGATTTTAGAATTCAGAAAACTTCTAAATTTGGAGAACATTTGTTATCTTGTTTTAATAATTATTTGTCGTATCCGTTCTGTATCTGTTCTGTATTTGTATCTGATAATATTCGTTTCCGTATCTATATTCGGAGTATCTGAATTTGAATTCAAATCCAAAAAATATAAAAAATGATAATATCCGTTCATATCTGATTTATTTTTATCCCTAATTTTGTTCGAGAAGCAAATTGAAAAGCTGGATAATTTCGTGATTTCCATTGGATACACATTGAAATCGACTTCAGTTTGGTGCCAAGATGACAAGAAAAGTAGTTAATCAGATAGAAATAGCAGAACCGACAGCTAACAGACTTCTGTTCCTTGCAGAATCGAAGGCCAAGCCTTTACAACCATATTCCTCGATGCTCTTTTATACAACTTTTAACTCTTCTATAGGTAAGATATAATTAAACTCAGTCATTAATTATATTTAAATTAGAAATAAAAAACAATATCTAATTAGCCGGTAGTTCCTGGTTGAGATTTCAGCCTAAACTCATTGGATTTAGATAACGTAGTTGCTAATGATACGATGGTAACGCTGATTGTCTTCATGTGCAGAGGGACACGACGCACTGGAACGAGGTCAACCAGCCGTCGCATGATGAGCCCCGGCGTCTTCCTCATGTCGAGCTCGTCGGAGGACATACCGTCGGAAAGGCACCAGTCGAAGTGGAATAGCAGCGTGGCTAGAGCGTGCTCAATGCGCACGAGGTAGAATGTCATATCGGGGCACACTCGCCGCCCGGATTCGAATTGGATGACCTCGAAGTCGCCCCCCTGAGGTCCTTGTCCCTCTCGCCGGCGCGCTCAAACCTCTTCCCTGAGAACTTGTCAGGGGCGTCCTAGTGTACCAGGTGCCAGCCAATCATCCACGATGTCACGGCTGACAAGTTCCGGTTCTGACGGACTCGCCCTACCCTGCCGCGCACCAGCTCCTATAGTTAGGCGCGCCACCACCAGAGGTGGAGAAGAAGCAAGTTATGTGGCGATGTCGAGAGAAAATTGATAATTTGCCACGGTAAACTTTGAGTTTCTACGATTTATCACTATAAACTTTTTCTTTAATTAAATACCATCTTAAACTTCAGCACACTTGATTTTTTACCATTCCTATAGTTTTTAATTCATTCTCTCTTTTTTCTCCGTAGAAAAGACTTCTATACTCTTTATCACTCGCTATCTGACGAAGCCCAACCTCATAAGAACAATGGCTTTGCAAATGTTCTGCTTGTAAAGATCAATACTGATATTTTTAATTATGCAAATGTATTAAATTTACCTTTGTAATCAGGACCACAGAGTAGATGTATTCTATTAAACTAGGAAAAAAGAGCAGCTATTTTTATTGGAACTGCTTTTGCCCTTGCATTTCTTCGTGAGGAAGCACAGCCACGCATTGTTCACCTTGATATCAAGGCCAGCAACATTTTACTTGATAAAAAACTACTTCCTAAAATTGAAGGTTGGGTCTAGACTTCTATTCCTACGAAGAAAAAAGAAAATAAATTAAAAACTGCAAGAATAGTAAAAAATAAAGTACGTTGAAGTTTAGGATGACTTTTAATTGAAGTAGTAAATTGTCAAAACCGAACGTTTACTGTGGCAAATTATCACTTCCGCGAACGAAACGATGTGTGGTGGTGGTCGCGTCGATGGGCCGTGGCTTGGGTTGTGCGTGAGGGCACGAGAGCCCATGGGCTTGTGTACTCCACTGACCCACGCCGAGAATTTGGGCCTCACAAAAAGTCAGAAAGCTCATATGTTCCGTGGAGACGGAAAGTTTTCTCCTCCATCTCGCTGCGATCCCTCCCGTGCCCCGGCGATGGCCGCCTCCCTCCGCTCCGCCGCCGCCAGCGCGGCGCGCCGACTGCTACGGATCTCCCCGGCCGCTCTGTCCACGCTCTCCGCCGCCTCCCGCCCCTCCGCGGTGCTCGCGCGCCCGATCGCCGTCGCCGTCTCAGGTCCTCTTCCTCGCATCCGACCCTCCTCGCATCGTGTTTGGGATGGTCCGATTTCTGCTTAGAACTCGTTGCGCGCTGATTGCTTGTTCAGGCTTGATTGTAGATTTTTGATTATCGTGCGGTAGAATCTGCCTGGTTAAGGGATCTCAACTCCGAAAAATGGGATTGGCGTATGCTGCTTCTAAACACTATTGTGAGATTCTATTTTGTGGTGAGAATAGCGGTGCCACACGTAGATCATCGTGTAAGAGTCACATTATCACAAAAAAAATTGTTAATACTCCGTGTATAAAGGTTTACATTACCAAGCTGATCCTAAACGGCAGTTCAGATGTGTTGTCCTGAAGTGTTTTTCCTGCTGGTGTTACATCAAATGATTAATTTTGATCACTAGATATACAGAACATGTGAGATTTTAATGGTGCTGCTGCAAAGAAAGAATAATTGGTTTCGAACTGTGAGATCTTTCGTTTGGTTCTGAAGCAACTGGACACAAGATTCTCTAACAACCTTTGCCAAGAATATGATGTTGGGGAAAATAAGCATTGATAGACTGCTGTTTGTCTTTTTACGCAATAAGTTTATCAGGATGGGAGCAACAGGTTATGGGGATGGTTGAGAAATATATTCACAACACTGATATTTACATATTTATGTCGTAAGACTCATCAATGCCTTGCCCTTCATGCTCTTCATTTTCTGCAATTCTGCTTTCCTACACTGTACCTTAATTCAAAATCACACGACATCCCTTTCTCACTTGCTCTGTGCTAATTGTTGTTTAACTTATGCTTGCTATAAACTCATCAGGTGGCAACAATACATTCTCGTGGAACTTCAGGCGCTTGTTCAGTTCAAATGAAAAGCATTTGCCAGCAATATCTGACCTAGAAATTGAATCTGCGTTTAAGGATTTGATGGCTGCTAGCTGGGGCGAGCTTCCAGATTCTCTTGTACAGGAAGCAAAGAAAGCGGTATCCAAAGCTACTGATGATACAGCTGGGCAAGAGGCTTTGAAAAATGTATTTCGTGCAGCTGAGGCATGTGAAGAATTTGGTGCAGTTCTAGTAACCCTAAGAATGGCTCTAGATGATCTTTGTGGTTTAACTGGTGAGGTCAGTGATCGAATATCTCTATCATCTCTTCTCTCATTGATGTTTTGCTTTCTGCAGATTTTGGGACTGTTTTCTATATTTTGTGCTTATTAGTCTTACAAATCCTGTTTCCTGCAGAACGTGGGTCCTTTGCCTGGTTATATAGAAGATGCTGTTAAATCTGCATATAATCGACACATGGCATATCTTGAATCATTTGGCCCTGAAGAACATTACCTACGTAAGAAGGTGGAGACTGAGTTGGGGACTAAAATGATACACCTGAAAATGCGATGCAGTGGCATAGGGTCTGAGTGGGGAAAGGTATGCTTATCTTTTATTTGATTTGTCCCTGCCTTATGGACTTACGGTTTGATTCTATGCCAGCTTCTCTGGTAGACTTTTGTTTGAGATGTTCATGGATTGTGGCTTGCATGTGCTGTAATGAGCTATGGAAAATCCATTCTCTTTATCTTGCTGTCTGCTTGTATAGCTACATGTAGTACTTCCAATTGAGCACTGACTGGTCACTACTTACTGCACACCAGTATAACGTTGTGATTCGATTCTCAGGCTACTAGACAATTAGGAATTAATTCTGATGAAAATGGATGAGCTAATGCTCTACCTGCTAACATATGTGGAATAATGTTTTCATGTAGATGTACAGCTAATATGCTCATGTTGCTTAGTTTGGACTGAAATTAGAGGAACAACCTCGATGCTTATGATTTATTTATTGTACTTGCAGATCACCCTGGTTGGCACCTCAGGCATCTCGGGGTCCTATGTTGAGCTACGGGCATGAGGGAAGCCTGCGGATCAGAACCGTGCAGAATATCAATGTGCTGAAGGATGCATATCAAAACCAGGTGCTCTGTTTTTCTCTTCTTCTTACTGTTTAGCTACCTTGCCAATAACAACGAGATCATCAAACAGCTGTGCGCTTCAAATAACTCATTGTGCTCCAGACTTGCTGCTTTGCTGTAATAAGAACGTGTTTCTGGGGTTCACGGTGATTTGTTTTTGCTCCGGGTGTGTCATGCTGCGCCAGTTATGGTCTGTGTCCACCTATTGATTATGTCGATCCATTCCATGAGCCCTGAATTCTTGTTCTGTTGATCAAGCCCTTTTTTACTTTGTTCACAAAGTCCTCAGTATGTCTGTTTTTAACTTAGGCTGTGTTTGGTTCAGCTTTTCCAACCAGCTTCCTGACCAGGAAGCTGGAAGCTGAACCAAACAGCTTTCAGAGCCAACTAGCTTTTTCAAAAGCAGCAGTTTTTTGTAGGATAAACTGAAAGCTGGAAGACCCTAACTTTTACAGCTTCTCAGTTCAACTTTGAACAAAAATTACCCACTGTGCTATTACAATATACCAGTTCATATAAAATTTGAAAAGGTAAAATTTTAGTAAAATATATCATTTTAGTATAATTCAAAAATGTATAATTTTAGTACAAATATTACAAAATTTTATGATTATAATGATTTACATGCAAAATTACATATTAATAATGTAACTAAACTTCATGAGCTACCAAAACATAAATTCACAGCTATTCCAACTAAACAGCTTTTCAGCTTTTTCATAGCTCACAGCAGCTTTTTTAGAATCTACAGCTCAATCAAACAGCAGCTTTTTTAGAATCTACAGCTCAATCATACAGCTCAATCAAACACTGTAGCTAAGTAAACACACCCTTAGATAGCTTGAATCGGTGTTCAGATTCGAGATTGCGGAGTATTCTGATTGTCTGACGTGGGATCATCGACTATTGGATACTTTTAGGGCTCCTTTGGCAGCCTGGGATCCACCTGGGATCTCGGCCCATTTCCGGGAAATTCAGCCCACAGGAGAAAATTTCCTGGGCTAAATTTTCTACTCATTTGGAAGCCCACCAGACGTATATTTCAGCCCAATCCGAGCCATTTCCCTGGGAAAAACAGCCACGCCTGTCGTGGTTGGGAAATCTCTCCCCGTCGGCTGTCTCCCACGTGCCTCCTCTTCTCCCTCCCCCATCCTAGGGCTAGGGTTAGGCCAGTGGCCGCCGCCTGTGGAGCATGCCAGGAGAAGCCGCCGTCACTAGTGGAGCAGGCCAGGAGAAGCCGCCACCGGAGGGATCTCACGCCCGCGAGGAGCCGCTAGTCACGGGAAGCGAAGCCCAAGAGGAAGCGACCACTCCGCTGCCGCTGCTGCTTTCACCTTTTGATCAGTCACGGGGTATCTCCCTTCCACTCTCCCGGTTCCTCACTTTCGAGCCAGCAATCTGTTGTCATTTCTGTAACCAAGGCGATCGATCTGCTGCGATGGTTGCTGCTTTCGTGTTGCCCTTGAGTATACTTGGCATTTCAGGCCTAGAGAAGAGTTGAGGACCCACGCAAACTGAGTAGTTGTGTCCCGTAGAAAATCTGATGGTAAATTTTACACTATGGGCATTTCTGAACGTCTGAACGTCTGAACTGAAGTACACGAATCCACGAAGAATTCTTAACTGATGTTACTATGAATTGTGTGTTGTGATTCACTCAAATCTTGTTCATCGCTTTGTAAATCTGTAACTAAGCATAGTTTGCAACAGCTTAGGAATTTAAAAGCAACAGCACATGTACATATTCAGTTAGTATATATGGATAATGATCAAAAAAAATTAAAATAGTTGTAAGATATCCGATACAGATAAGCGGAAAATAGTCAATCACTATGAGTAGTTGTCTCAAATTTTGATTTTTCCATATGAAACACTAATTACATTCTAAAAACTACAGTTTTCAAATTTATTCAGGCTTGGGAGAAATGGTGACTTCGAGTAGTTGTCATTTTGTCCCTGAGAAATCTGTTCTACCTGTTCGAGAAATCTGTTGGTGCCAAGGAGCTGTGAAATCTCTGGTTGTCTGGATTTGTGTTCAGAAAAGAAACTGAATTGTGCTAGTGTTTCTGTTTCTTTACAAGTGATATCAATTTGATCCGTATCATTGTTTTTGCTACATTGCTCCATGATCAGACTAATTACCCCATAGACTTGCATCCTGTGAAATGTGCTGAAATGTGCTAGTGTTTCAGTTTCTATTTCTTTGCAAATGTGAACCATTGAAATTTGCTGAAATGTGCTCATCTATATTTTTCTGTCTTTTTTGAATTTTTTTCCCCGGGATTTTTATCCCCTTGGTTTCCGAACAGTAGCCAGGAATATATCCCGATCGGGATTTTTTTCCTAGGGAAATGGAGGGGATGACATGTCATTCAAAAAAATCCTCTATGGGATTTTTTCCCTAGAAATTGTTTTCCTGGCTCCCAAAGGAGGCCTCAGTGAAAAGGATAGGGAAAATTGTGATAATAGCCGGATTGAACCATGTCCAGTAGTCGTTGAAATCTTGTCTACCCGTTGTTTAACTTCAGAATAGCTTAATGCTTGATTCGGTGTTCAGATACATTTTTACCTACAAAATTTAATATCACTTCTATCATTATATACTAGGCCTTATACTATAACGCTAGTTTTTTACTCTTTCCTCGTTTATTACATTGCCACACCATCTTTTATCATATATATACTATTTAATACTACATTTAATACTATTTCCTTGTTTATTACATTGCCACACCATCTTTTATCATATATACTATTTAATACTACATTCAATATTATTTCCTTGTTTATTACATTGCCACACCATCTTTTATCATATATACTATTTAATACTATTTCCTTGTTTATTACATTGCTACACCATCTTTTATCATATATACTATTTAATACTACATACTACATTTAATACTACAGAAACTATAGTTGAAGCATCGTGAGTTTGTGACTACTCTTAAGCGTTCAGGCTTGCTTATGGTTTAAGTCTGCATGTTTTCTAAATTCTTAGGCGGTGTATTTTTTTTAAAAAAAAAAGTCTATCGAAAGTATCGAAAAAATATTTGAAAGTTGTTTATCAATTTTATATTAAATTTTTTCGTTTGAATTTTTAAATAATTGTTATAAATTCACTCCAACCACTTTTCACCTTTCCCAACCTGTTTCAAACAGGACCTAATCATCCATCACTGTGCACTTAGCTACTTCTGTCTTCACACATTGACAGCGTTGTGTCAAGTATGCCAAGCTTGGTGGGCCGTTCGAGCTCAAGGCGGGTCTGGGTTTGCAATTTGAATTATGGGTAAAATTTCAACCATAGGTAGAACAAAAATCCATGAAATTCTGACGAAACCGGTTGAAACACCAATTTTTTCACGCCGACTCAAAAAAACTAAAAAAATTATAGAATTCGAGCGAGATTTGACCAAATTGTGAACCCTGGCTGCTGGCGCGGGCCCCGATCGTGGAAACGACCGACCATGTGAAGCGCGCGTACGGAGGAGAGTTCGACGGCAACCAAAAGTGGGAGTTGCGGCGAGGGACGCGCGTCGGGCTGGCACACATCAAAGCGCCCGCTCGCGCCGCACGCGCGCGGTGTCAAACCCGGCCGGTGCTCGTGCACGCACGCCACGCGCAGCGGCCTGTGCGGCCGGGCGGATTCGCACGTACGGGTCGGCCGGTTGCGTGCGACGCGATCGATCGATCAATGCGTACTGGTCGAGTGGTTGCTTCTGCGTGCAGGGCAGCTCTGATCGCGCGGCGCCCCGTACCAACTCTATCCCGACGCGTGCTGCTGACTTGCGAGGTACTCCTGTGTACCATAAAGATTTTTTTAATAAAAACATTGTGCTGAGAATAAAATATTAAAACATTCTTTATTAATAAGAAAATAATACTATAATTAACATATTTAACTGATATTAAATAAATAAAATTTGATGATTTTCAAACAGGACATTTTTTACAAAATGAAGCGTTAGAAATGAGTACTCTTCCGTGGCGTAGCTCTGTTGGAATTTATTTATCTATTACTTTCTTCGATCTCTCATCTCTGGGTGTGTGTGTGGGTGTTGGCACTTGGCATTTTTGTGTCGTGCAGCTACGGCCAGCTCGTGCTGCCACTGTGTGCACGTCACAATATCACACAAAACACACACACTGACGCATACACGTGCGAGCGTACGTCGTAGCTTCTGTCTTCTTCGCGGTCGTCGGCTCGTCGCTGCCGCAGCCTGCAGGGCCGGCCAGCTGCAGCGTCCTGTAAACTTTGCGGTGATAACTGCACGGCGCTCGCCTTGACCGGGAGGTCAAATTGGGTAAGGGTCGCTGTTCTCCTACAGCTTACAGGCCGGCGTCGTTGCAGGAGTCTGAGGCTGATAATTTCGCCGTCCCCTGCAGCTAGCTAAGCTGCGAAGGCCGCATGCGATCTTTGAGGCGTTTGGTTTTGCATGGCCAGCCAAGATGAGATGGAACCATACTCTGTTTTATAAAATAGATGATTCAGATAATAATAGATAGCATAAGATGTTTTTTTAATTGAACGATTAGATTAGTTATGTATGTATAGACATTTTGTCGAGCATATCGTAAGTGTCTTTGTTAGAGTTCGTTTGACTGATAGCCGAGCTCAGTCACCACCTAAGTTTGCCCCACCATCATTTGAGCGGGTCCCATCCTACTGTCACCCAAGCTTGATCATCACCGTTTAAGCCCATCCTACCCTTGTCTGAGCTCGATAACCATCGTCTAAGCTCGCTTCACCGTTGCTAGAGCCTATCCTATCGTTGCTCGAGCTTGCCCCGATATCACACTTGCATACTCATGTGAATGGGACAAGAACATTTGTTTGTTTTTACGAGATTGTTCATTTTTTTTATGAGTTCATCCTAAATCTAAATCTAAAGAGTATATTTCCCTCTAGAATCATTCCATTCCACCGATCTCTAACTAAAAGCCTTAAAAACAAGATCGCCCAATATGATCCAAACACCAACTTATTAGCCGTGAATGCGGTGTTGGCCTTTCCGTGAGCTTTCTCTCTGAAACGTCGTCCGGGTTTCTGTTCAGGACTTCAGATCGAATGGCAGTCCTATCTACCAGAAAGGCCAGCTGGTTCCTTCATACTCCATTCCTCCTTGTCAAGCACTAGACATCAGCGAGACGATGCACTAGCTCACGTTTGTCGTCACCAAATTAAGGCTTGCAAACAGACAGAAGATAAACAACCTGGCTGCTAAAACCTTTGCAACCAAGTATTGTGATGTCAGGAAGGTTGGAAGCACAGCTCCGACGAGCTGCTGAAAGCAAGGATTAACTGCAAAGACCCACTGAATATCAACCTGACGATATCAAAACTGTCTTCATCGGTTTAGATGGCCACATCATCATTTGAAAATTGCAAGAGACAGAAAAATCCTTTGAAAAAGGCTGCATGTTGAAGAAGCATCACGTCACGCCTGCCTCAGAAAAAAAATTTTGTGGGGGTGGTTTCCGATCTCCTCACTATAGGGATAGAAGACTAAATGATCTGACGATAATTTGTGGGGGTGGTTTCCAATCTCCTCACTATAGGGATAGAAGACTAAATGATCTGACGGTGTAATGGAGGCCAGTAGAGCACAGCCAGTAATGTGGCCGAGGAGGCCAAAAGGGCGCTGTCGACGTCGTCGTCCTCTCTGGCGGTTCACGCCGCCCGTCCCATACGTGTCATCTACCAACCTTCCCAGCCTTCCCATCCATGTCACACCCGCCGACCATGCTAGCTACACTAGATCTTTAGCCGTACCGTACCCCGCCCCTCTAGCTTCCTCACCGGTCCCATGCCGGCCACCCCCACGTATGTACCGGCACATGGCTAGTTTAGAGCAGCCTTCTCGTTCTGTACACGGTCAGGGTTCACAAAACTGGGTGACTTTGGTTTTTGGTTAGATGATTTATCGTAGTTACGATTTAGTTACTATTAAAACTGATATAATTTAGTTGGAGTTATATTAGTTTTTATCGATCGATACTCCTTCCCTAAATATCACGGGCAAAAGTGTAGACACAACTAGTCTCATCTGCAGTCTGCGTAAGGCTAACAATAAGCACTCAATGTTCCACGATGACATGGCGTAACATTGATTAATTAAGTAATTCATTAATTAATTAGCATTGATTGACAATGGTTAACGATCGCCTCCAACTACTTTGGCACGAGTTATAGTGCATATCTAAGGGCATCCCCAACCCATAGTTTCCATAAATAGTTTCTAGAGAAGAGAGAGTGTAATTAATTTGATTTTAGACCTAACTATCTCAATGTATAGTTTATATGTGAATTAAAAACTAATAACTTCATGCATGCACCACAAAGAAATGTTGATGAGCTGTGACAAACAATTATATAGCCATATATATATCAATTATAGTAACTCATAATACAAAATAAGAAACAATGACAATGTCTTATATATAATTCCCCCTGAAACAAATTGAAGCGAAATGTCAAATGACAAATCAGAAAGAAATTGCTTCACAAAAGGCAACATTCAATCAACAGCTTCACAAAACTTTAATCACTAACAATGTATGATTTAAATAAATTTCTCCAAATAGTTCTAAGTAAATCCAACTTAACAAAGTTGTGTCATTATTAAATTTTGCAAAGACTGTCCAGCTATAAAAATCATCGTGTAGATATAACATTAAGCACATACATAATCCCTATTCAAGGGCACATATCATTAGGCATCAAAGAGAACCATTAATAAACAGTACAACACAGCTCACTTCTCTAATTCACTAACTTGAAAATGTCATAGTTAAGACTCCAACAGAGCTCCCTGCAGTCACAATCAGAACTGTTTTGATAAGCATCATAGAGCAAGGAAGATAAAGTAACTGATCAGGATAACAGTAAAAATTCAGATAACAGTAAAAATGCAACATTTGCTATATCACAATATAGAATGCAAATTTGTATATACTCTAAAAGGAGAAACTAAAAGAGACTCCTTTATCAAGCACAGAGTGCACCACCTTCTGTTTGAGTTTGATTGAGGTGTGATTTGAAACCATTTCATCAGAAAAAAATAGCTTTGCTGGTGGTGGTATAACAATTATGCCTCCACAAAATGCTTTTGTTGCTCAGAAGCCTGATGACTTGTTTAACTTCTCGTTGAACTTTTCCATTTATGTGGTACAAAACAAACTGAGAGAAGTAGAATCAACACAGTACATGTGTTGAGTATTTGTGCTGCTGTAGTGCTCACTGCACGAAGGATCCATACGAGTATACGACCATACAATATTTGTGTGTGCATATAACTCATTCAGACAACAACAGATCAAGGAACAGCAAGGCAACAAATACTGAATAGACCATGGAAGTGCAGAACAGTACAGAATAGAAGAGAAGATAGAAGGGACCTTCTGAGTCTGAAATCGCGATGGATCTAGTGGACTCACGATAAATCTGGCTCACTGGCTGGAGAAAAGGGCGACGCGGCGCAAGGATGCGGCGGCTGGTGGCGGCCCCAAGCCCCAGGCGGCGCGACGAGCCGACGACGGCTGACGAGAGGCGACGCGACGATGGGAGTCTGCGGTGGTCGGCAGCCTGACGGCGCGACGAGAGGTGGCGGCGGTCGGCGGCGCGTGCTAGCAGAAGCGGAGGGCGCGCGGGGGAGAAGTTTGTTGTGCGCGGGAGAAGAGAGCGGTGGCGGCGTGCGCACACCAGATCTGGAGAAGAGGGCGATGGAAACGACCGGGAGTCCCAACGCGATACCAGCGATTTCTTGGCGCCTCGGTGCGTGAGTCGACTCGGTTTCCTGAGCGAGAAACGATTTTCTTGTCTCTTCTTCTTAACTCACCTTCTGCCTTAACAAAATGGTAATATAGTAGTGTATTTAATACTATAAAAATCATTCTAGTCATAAGGCTAGTTACAAGGTTAGGAGTGCTCTAACACAGCAAAAATTTGATCCCGTGAGGATTAATTAATGCATGGTTCGGCTGCAAACCGCTATTACGTCAGACTCGATGGAAGTCGCCTGTCTGACGTACGTGGTGGCACACAGCTACATACCTGTATGGAGAGCTTGGTTTAGAAATCAACACCGGTTACGAGAATTTAAGGCGATTTTGCATCATGCATGGTTAATTTTATCTGTAAATAACGAGGAATAAAATTGAAAACGCACTGCCCGATAGAAGAAGAGGGGACAAAATCTTTTAAATTTAGGAGGGTACGCGTAGAGTCAAAAAAAAGTAGGATCATCTGTTGGGCAGGTTGCTGTAAACTTCAACGTACGTTTTTGTCAAAGTTGGCCCTGCATTTCTGCCCCCACGATGCTGCAGCAAAGTCATCAGCAGCCGGCCAGTTTCAGATAGATAGAGGATGCCATGGCAGGATATCTGTATATATCATTCTTTAGCTTTACTAAACAAAAAAAGAGATTGAGTTTACAGAAAAGAAAAAAGGGCATCAACAACGAACTCTGCACTCAGAGTAATTAAGCAAATTCAAGAGCTCCCCCAAGACATCGAAGCTGTTAATTACTCACCAAAACCTACTCCTCTCTTTCCAAGATATGTAACCACTTAATTAATAACACCATTATTACACCACGTCAAAATGTTCTGTATATGATCTGTATACGCACACACACACACTCTCTATTCTATGCTCCTTCACCCTCTCTCTACATCTAACTCTCTGTCTTTCTCTCTCTCTCTGATCATCTTCATGGCGTCGTCTGCAGCTGGCTCTCGAGGCCGACGGAGTTGTGCTGCCCCGACGGGGCTGACGGCGGCACGGGCCCCCTCGGCAAGAACCCCAAGAAATGGTTGGGAGCTCCTCTCTCCAGTGGCCTGCCCTTGAATGTCTGCGTGCCTCTCGAAGCTTGGCAGCTTGACACCACCGTCAGAAGAAGCACAAGCACAAGCATAGGCATAGACCAGCAAAGCTGCAGCTGAACCTTCCTGCTGCTGCTCCTCCTCCTCTGCCGGTAGCACCACCCCATGCAGAGAGCTTCCGGAAGAGGAGACTGGAGAGACGACAGTTGGTGTAGTAGCAAGTGCAGTGAAGGTTTGAGATTTGATGAGGATTTCGGTGAGCGCAAATGCGATGGGGAAGTGAGAGGAGCGAAAGCTGAGAGATGTTGATATGTAAGCGAGCGTTTTGAGAGAACGTACTCCTATGTGAAATGTGATGGCTATGGACAGTAGCATTGAGGAGGGAGCCGTCATTAAATTTTGGGATTTTTTTTCCCGATTGTCTCATAATTGAATTTTGGGATTTTTTTCCTAATTGTCTCATAATTGAGTGATGTTTGCTATTTTGATATATTCTATATATACAATAATTAGATTTAAATGCCATATATCAGACATCTATGTAAATGAAAAAAGTAAATATTAACTTATGTCTGACGTGAGAAAGAAGCTTTTTAAGAAGAGGGAAGAGATGAAAAAAAACATACGCATGACGTTGTTGCTGGTTGGCTGTTTGTGTGCACACTGCTTCATATTGTCTGTTCTGAACTGAAGTTGCCCTGAATGTCAATAAGCTCACCAATACATGTTTCTAACCATTACATTTTTCCATTATATGCTTAAAAAAGTAAAAACTGGTGATGCTGGAGTTCTTTTGTGATGAATATAATATAATGTACACCAACAAATTTATGTATATTAGTTCTCAAAAAATTGGGTGCCTACACCAATTCTAAGATGACATCAATTAGAGATGGGGAAATTAGTTAAAAAATATTAATAGATACCGGATAGATCCCCAAAGTCGTGTTTGTTCCAACATACAAGTTAGTTTCAGATAAAATTGTACCAAGACAACAACGTATACATATCGTCTAAATGGGATCTAATTAAACAGGTTCTGTACTGCTCTATAGTGTGGTATATATATGATCTAGATTTTATATGATAAAATAAATACTAGTATAAAACACTAAATGGATGATGACGCCTCTATATGTGCCGGTTCATTTAAACTGGCATAAATAAAGATATATATGTGTGCTGATTCTTTTAAAAAACTTTTAAAACCGACACCAATATTGTAGCTGCCAGTTTTCATATGTGAGTATGGTGCCGATTTTTATTAAAAACAACTCTAATATTTTTTTATTTTCTAAAAAAAATCATAAATTTATTGGTTTTCGTAATAAAATTTGGCACAAATAAGGATTTTTAAATTTTTTAATAAAAATTTCCAATGTGTTGGATTTTATTAAAAACTTTTACAAATAAGAATTTTTTAATTTCTCAAATGACGTAGGATTAAGATATATTCTATATGAAACTTGTAGAGTTTAACGAGATCTACAATTTTGCAGTGGCAATTTTTTTATTTGAAGTGATTTAGAGTATAAAATATACATTAATTTTTTTAGAAAAATGAAGTCAAAAAATCTTAAAGCTGTGACAAATGCGGCCATACCCCATAATCATCTTTGGCTGCACCTATATATATATATCAATCGAGTTGGTGAAGAGGTTGGAAATAAATGTACTCGTCCAGGCTATAGGTAGCCATGGCCTATGAGGATATAGTTTGGAGACTTTATCAGGGACAACAGTGTTGATGGACATCGCCGGTGTGAGGATAGATAAAAATAAATTTGAATCTAATTGTCTATATTCTCTCTTCTTTCTTTATCTTTTTTTTTTTTTCTTTTGATATTATTTAGAGTTGATTTCTTATATAAGATCTACTTTTATGATTTCTCTCTCTCTTCACTGACTTCCTTACACGTCAGTTTCTTTCTTACATAACAAACTATCTAATGCTATGGAACCCAACTAAGATAGAAGGTTGGAAGTACCCTCATGCATGGTGGGGCTGGCTGAGGATGTTGAGTGTATTAATAAGAGAGGTACTTGCACCTGTCTAGTGAGAAAAGAGATGGTGGAATGGAGAAGCTAGCTGGGAAGAGATCAAGAAAGATGAGAAGAAAAAGGAGGCAGTTCAGTCAGCTAGCTAGCATAGAAGAGCCCTGTTGGGTTCTACTAGCAATACTATACTACATAGAATCGATTTCAAAAATAAATTATTACTTTAATTTCTCATATTTTAGATATAATATCATAGATCGGTTACTATCTCCGTATCAGTTATTTTTTTAACAGTTTTAACCTCAATGCTAGAAATCATTTTTAATACTTTCATAGAATAAGCTCAAGAATTATAATTCATTCTAATATCAGTAAAATACATTATAAAATTGCCCGAGGAGAAAGTTCTATGGCTAAAAGGGGCTCTCTTGCCTCTCTTCTAGGTGAGACCACTGTGTCTACCCCCCACATGGAAATCAATAGCCAACTTGGGCATCTGCTGATTTGCATAACCGTACGTTTCTACCTACAAAACCATATATCAGCGAGAGCTGGTTGTGTATATCTTCTGTAGTTCTGCATGTGTGGCACTAGGGTGGTGGTACCATGTCTGATGCCTCCATGCACGTAGCTGTAGTGTTTGTGCCCAGTGTAATCATGCATACGGAGGCATGCCCTTGCCGTGAACAACCGATGCTATATTCTACTTCGGGAACAAATTACAAATTAACGCAATGCCAAATGAAGCTAGGGTTCACGTGGAGAAGCTTGAAATGAAAGATCAGAACTCAGAAGGAAAGGAACAGGCAGTGACACTGTACGTTGTATAAATGATTGGACATAAGAGAATTATATTCAGTGACAAAAAATAGTTCTCTGGACACAACGTTTTTGACGTTTGTAAGGAGATCTGATCAAACAGAAACAGAGCCGAAACAAATGCATATTTGACCAGTCCTGAGTAGAGAATAAATACGTCGATACATGCTGCACGATGTGCGTGCGGCTTTGATGATCGGCGAACAATACTGTTAGTGTAGAACAGCACTGTTACTATTATTTTGACCATAAAAAGTTTGTGTGTTTATTTAATATTATAGATGAAAATATATTTTTATTTAAACTTGATCAAAATTAGAGAAGTTTGACTTTAAAAATTTTAAACGAATAGTATGAAACAGAGTTACACAGTACACACAAAGTATACATAAGTAATATGCTACGTTCGTTTTAGCTTAGTAAGGTATGGGTTATGATTATTCCTATTCGTGCCAAGCTTAAAAAGTTAAGATTTTTTTTTCAAAAAAATTGAATCAGTATTACTTAAGATTATTTTTAGCCATTTATGAAATTTATAATTTATAATATTTAATTAATCCATGTATTAATTAATTACTAATAAGCTCAAAAGCTGGTTCGAAAGGCCAGGACAAACTGCCTAAGGACCAGCCAAGATCGAAAGAAGTGACAAGAAATCTGAATTAAATCAGCATGCAAGATGCAACTAGCAGAGACAAAATCCGGGTTACAGAACAAGGGAAGTTCTGCTTGCTCCCTGGAAGGGGAGACATGCAGCGGTTTGTGGCTCCAATCATGGATTAAGGTCTCCTAATTGTTGATATGTACAGTAAACAATGGCACACAATAAGCTAAAAGTCACTTCATGTCTGTAGTTCTAGGGAGTTTGTTCATAGGTGTCTCTGTTCATGAGAAATATACGATGAGTAATTAAATAGGTTGCTTGTCTATCTCAGTTACATAAAGATTTATACTGATTCAGATCTTTTTCGAAAAAGATAATACACTATGTTATTGTGCCAATATAACCTAGCCGGTGAGATTGATGTATCTCAAGTAGGCTTGTAAATCCAATTATAAGGCTTGATTGCTTGATGTCTAGAAGATTAAATCTATCTAGCTTGATAATAAATTGATCTAAATTTAATTAGATATGACCATAGAGGCTTATTGACTTCGACTTATAAATGGGGAAGTCAGAGCTATATTGACTGAATCGGTTATGATCGATATCTATTGTATATGATTTGATAATCTAAACAATTCTATCTTTTGCCTTACAGATATAACGTGAGGAATTATATTATGATAGCTATACTCACTACGGGAAAAACCAAATTCGCCGAGTGCAAGGACACTCAGCGAAGCCCCGAAAATACTCGGCAAAGTGTTCGCCGAGTGTTACACTCGACGAACAACACTCGGCAAAAATTACCTCGACGAACACTTGTTTGCCAAGTGTCTTTTATCGGGCACTCGACAAACATGTTTGTCGAGCGCCAAATATGACACTCGGCGAAAAAAAGCAGTGAAACGGCGCTAAAAATACAAACGGACGTTTTTAGGTGTTTACCGAGTGTTTACACTCGGCAAACTTTCAGGTGTTCGCCGAGTAAACACTCGGCAAAGAAAGAAACCAAAAATTAAAAAAATCATGTGGCAGGGAACGTTCCAACAGACGTCATCCCAACTGTACATTACATCGAACACCTGGTGGACACGGCGTGGCGAGGCCTGTTAGGCGTGGCGGGGCGAGGCGCGGGGCGCGTGGTCGAGGCACGG
>KE372779.1:110234-133099 GCA_000418225.1 Zizania latifolia | reverse complement strand
GAGTGTGCGCAGGAACTCAATGCCGAGGACGACATCAAATCCCCCAAGGTCGATGCCGAGGCAGCTGATGAAGAAATCCTCGTGGTCGATGCGGAGGGCAACGTCGCGTGCCACCCCTTAGCATGAGATGCAGTCCCCATTTGCCACGGCAACGCTCATGGTGGGGTGGGCGGATGTGGGTAGCCACAGCTGGTGCAGGACGCCGGCGTTGATGAAGTTGTGGGTGGAGCTGAAGTCGAGGAGGGCGAGGAGGCGATGGCTGTGGATGTAGACGTGGAGATGCATCATGTCCTCCGTGCGGATGACTGCGATAGTGTGTACGGACACCACTGGCTGATCAGTGGCGTCCTCGACTGCCGTGTCGATTGTTGGGGTCACCTCCTGAGTATATAAAAGAGGCGAGGCACCCCCTAGAAGCATCCAATCTCAAGTTATTTATCTTGCTTTCGACATCTTAAGCCTCGATAGCTTAATTGCGTCGTATTGTAAGCTTATCCATAATATTATACACCAAAACACTAGACGTAGGGTTGTTATCCTCCAGGAGATCTGAACCAGTATAAACCTTGGCTCTTGTATTCTAGAGTCGATCATTGGGTTCAAAGGCGATGCAATTCCCTTACACACATCTAATCACCACATCGGGTACCCCTTGGGTGGACTGCTCGATGATTCACCGACAATAATTTAACGTCGAAAAAATATCGGCAAAGGCTTTTATCCATAGAAAATGTGTGTGGGGACAAAGCCTGTTGTTAAAGTTCTATGTCGATAGACTACACCTTTACCACTAGATGTCGTGTCTACAAATAATTAAGTTTTAACGACAGTTGGCGTGCCAGGTAGGAGATCACGTCGCTTTCACCAGGATTCGATGGCACCTCCTTTGGATTTCCTTGTACCGACCGGCTCCATATTCATGTTCGGGAGTTTGGCATTTGTCAGAGATTCGATGGGACAATTTGTCTTATCGAACACTTCGTCAAGCGCTACTTACGGATCGGCCAGGTCAAAAAGTTTAGCTCTTCGTTCAGCCCTCAACCGGGGCAGTCGGCCGAGCCATGTCTGGGGTCTGGTCGGACCCAAGCACTACGTCATCTTCTCCAATGAAAAAGGTCGATCCGTCCGGTGCCGATGGACAGAGGCCGGGTCAGTCGGTAGACTCGAGGATGGTCGACCATTAAATAGGCCTCGATTCCTGGCTAATCTCATCATGATGGCTGAGGGAGGGGCATCCCCGACCAGCAGCGAGTGGCACCGACACGCCACAACTAATGAGATCGAGTAGGAGGATGGGGTTTACCATAACCTCGAGGACGAGTTCACTCTGGAGTCGACGGTGAGAAGGTCTTTAAAACTTCGACCACCAATCTGGTGGCAATCGAGAGGGCCCTTGGCTCTCTCCCCGAGACACCAGAGCTGTAACGAGCAAAAAAGCCTTAGCCCAGGCGGTAGCAGCACAAATCAACGCTTCGGCCTCGGTTCTGACCTGACCACCTACTCCTCCCCCTCAAGACAAGGAGAATGACAGTTTGGGTCGGTACCTGCTATCACGTGACCAAACTCTACCAGTCGACAGTCTGCACGATGACTGCCTCACGCCACCACCGCCTCCGAGAGGACGTAACCGGATACGTTCCGAGATCCACAAGCGGGCGGATGATCGAGACTATATTGAAGACAGTGGTAGTAGTATTGGCAGCAGCACTGATAACACCGACTCCTATAGCAGTGAGAACCGAAATCGCCATCACCACAGGAGAACTAGAAGCCGAGATTTTTATGGCGGTTTTCCTGCGTTCACGAGTCAGCTGAAACAAGTAAGGTGGCCAAAGTCATTCAGACTGACAGGGATCAAGCCTTACGATGGCAAGACAGATCCCTTGCAGTGGCTATGACTCTACTACATGGCCATCCACATAGCTGGTGGTGATGAAAAGGTAATGGCAAATTATCTGCCGGTTATGCTCTCTTCATCCGCTAACAACTAGCTCTCTAGCCTGCCTAGAAACTCCATCAACTCCTGGGCGTGACTCCGCTTGGCTTTCATCGACAATTACTAGGGAACCTGGCAGAAACCTAGGACTCGATATGACCTACAGCAACTACGGCAGAAAGAGGGTGAGTCGCTTTGGAGCTTTATTCGAAGGTTCTTCGAAAAAAGGACCATTATCATGGACGTAAAGGAGCATGCGGCAATCATCTTGGGACTGGGACTCTGGTCAGAAAAGCCTTCTGATTTGGTTTTTACTGGCCAACGGCTAACAATGACGCCAAAGAGTTTGTCAAAAAATGCATCGGGTGTCAGTTCTTCGCCAAACAAAGTCACCGACCAGCACAAGCCCTTCAAACAATCCCGCCAACTTGGCCCTTCTCTTGCAGGGGCTCGACATGGTTGGCCCTTTCCAAAAGGCTCCCCAAGGAATCGACCGATTGCTGGTGGCCATCGACAAGTTCACCAAGTGGATATAAGTAATGCCACTAAAAAACTGCACAGCCAAAAAAGCAGCAAAATTCATCGAAGAAATCACCTATCGGTTCAGCGTCTCGAATCAGATCATAACCGACCTCGGGACTCAGTTCACAGCAAACGATTTCTGGGATTTCTGCGAAGAAAGACTAATCGAGGTCAAGTATGCGTCAGTTGCACATCCTTAGACTAACGGGCAATGTGAATGTACCAACGGGATGATCCTTCAAGGTCTAAAGGCTCGAATCTTCGACCCCTTACAGAAATACGCCATAAGATGGCTGCAGGAACTCCCCACAGTACTTTGAGGGCTCCACACGCAGCCAAATAGGGGCATGGGACAGACACCCTTTTTTCTCATCTACGGCTCCAAGGCGATTCTCCTGAGCGACATGCTGCACAAATCCCCTCGAATGTAGCACTACTACGAAGGAACAACAGAACAAACTAGGGCTAAATATATCGACTCCATCGAAGAAGCTCGAATAGCAGCCGCAGTACAAGTAGATCGATACCAACAGGCCCTCCGGCAGTATCATGACTGCAATGTATAAAGCAAAAGTTTTAAGGTCGGTGACTTAGTACTTCACTGGGTACAATCAATGGTCGAGATGCACAAACTCTTTGCCCCCTGGGAAGGACCTTTCATCATTGCTGAGGCACCCGTCGACCCCATGGCACTGTTTCTTCACCGACCTCACCGACTACTTCCCTCCCTCAGACACGCTCCACACCATTGGGATGGGAAGGGATAAGCCTTAGGGCTATACACCCACAGTCGAGCATATTCTTCGTCGACCTCGTCGACTACTTCCCCAGACATGCAACTAGGCTGGAAAGGGGTAAGCCCTTGGGCTGTATACCCGTAGTCGAGCATATTTTCTCGCTAACCTCACCGACTATTTTCCCCCGGATATGTAACTGGGCTGGGAAGGGTAAGCCTTAGGGCTGTAGACCCACAGTCGAGCATCTTTCTCACCGACCCATGCTGATTACATCTCCCTCCATGTTAGGTGCCATATGGCCGCCGTGCATCCAACTGGACCTGGGAGAGGGTAGACTCTTTAGTCGTACACCCACAATCGTTCATCTTCGCTAACCTCGCCGATCTATGCAGACTACATCCCCCTTAGAGTTAAGCACCACATGGTCATTGTGCATGCAACCGGATTCGGAAGAGGGTAGGCTATTTAACCGTACACCCACAATCTTGCATCTTCATCGACTCTACCAATACACCGTGTGGGTGATAACGCACAATGCATAGGAAAGATCACGCAAGGCAAGAACATCGAACTATCTTTATTTTTAAGACTAATCTTTTATAGGGACCACATTACTTCAAAGAAGAGGACACAACACTTTTACAAAGACTACATTACTTCAAAGAAGGGGACACAGCCTCCTTTAGATATTTAATAGAAGAACAAGATATGAAGATGGCTAGAGACATCATTCTGCAAAGGAAACGTAGCAGCTGCGGGTGACGAGGTTCTCACAGCAGCTTCACACGATGCAGCATCAACCTATTACGGCCGTCGCGAGCACCAAGGACCACGGGAGCTGATATTATGGCAGCAGTGACTCCGCATGACCCTCGTATTGACAGGAGGATATAGCCGCCATCCCTGAGAGACCAGCACAAAGGGATACCACCTTCTTCACCGAGAGGAAAAACAGGGTGGCCTCGATAACAGAGTCCAAGGCGCTCACTTCAGTGGATGTCATCAGTCTCTTTCACCGTATCAGTTCTCTATCTTGGCACCCAGGCATTAAGGTAGGCTACGCAGAAGCACCCGACGGCAAGACATCAATGAAAAGGATGACGCTAGGGGAAGGCTCTAGGGATAGCACGGTATCATCCTGCGTCACACCAGGTCAAGGATCACAGATC
Source organism: Zizania latifolia (assembly GCA_000418225.1). Lineage (NCBI taxonomy): Eukaryota > Viridiplantae > Streptophyta > Magnoliopsida > Poales > Poaceae > Zizania > Zizania latifolia. Next base: position 128,735 of record KE372779.1, on the reverse strand, counting down.
CTGCAGTGAAGACAAAGAAAATTCAGACGAGAGTGAACATATCAAACAAACCTGAAGTCATAAACTCTCAATGCCTAGGCCAGCAAAGTTAATTGTTGATAAAAGAGCCAACATACCATAGATCCTTGGGACAACAAGCAACATCAACAGCTACAACGATGATCCTTTCCTCACCTGGCACATCGGAGATCAAGAGAGATGATAGGAGAACTACGATAGAAGGCCCAACAGGGGAAAGAAGAAGCACACAGGGAGGTGGAGAACCTCCGTTGCAGAGATGAAGGGGGTTCCATGGTTTAAATAGGGGTACCGCCTTAGACGTCAGCCACGATCGCCGCTAGGAGCACAGCTTTGGTTACTGTGCGCTTTATGGCGAGGTGGACGGGACGGTTTTGTCTCCTTATCTGCACCTGTGTCCTACGCTCACGCGTGGCCATATCAGAAATAAAGCATCCCCTCTGTCCTTTCATTTACCACGCATGTTTTTGGGCGGGCAGAGAAATTGATGAAAGAGTATCTTTTTGGGCGCACAGATGGAAACCACGATGTTTGGGTTCATCTGCGCCCGTGGGACCCATGCCTGGGGGCTCACACACTCAATAGCGCTCGAGGAACCTCATGCCCGAGGGCTCACGCACTCGGGCGCTCACGCACCTAAGGACTTGTGAGCTCGAGGGCTCCCATGGCTCGGGGGTTTATACTCCTAAGGACCTTGCGCGTTCAGGAGCTTTGGTGCTTGAGGACTTGGGTGCTCGAAGGCTCTCACACCAAGGGGCTTGTGCGCTCGAGAGCTCCTACGTCTGGAGGATTAGGCACCCGAGGACTAGCGCGCTGGAAAGCTTCCATCCTCGGGGGCTTGTGCTCTCGAGACCTCGCTAGCTCAGAGGCTTGAGTCCCTGAGGACCCGTGTGATTGAGGAGCCAATCCTTGAGGACTTAAGTTCAACCATGCTCGAGACAACCATGGTCCCGGGACTTCAGCGACGGTCCTCTCCCGATCAAGCTTCAACATAAACAGTTCTAGAAGACAAGATCGTCAACAAGTTTTAAAGAAGTTTTTCAAAGGAGTCATTAAGGGATAGAAGTTCTAGAAGGCTTTCTTTGTAGATTATTTTTGACCATCGAGCCTAATGTTCCATTTAACTCGAGGCTCGGGGGCTATACCATATTGGTACACCTACACGATGCACCTCACACAAAAGAAAACCAAAGCTTTTTTAAAACCATTAGTATTCAGCGGAAGTGTCAAGGTTCAGATTAAAGAAGAGCTCCTCCCAACTTGTCTAGTCAAAAATTTTCAACCAAGCTAAGAAGAGCTTGGGGGCTGCTATCGGGGATGTGACGGGTACTCCACGATTGGGCTTATTAGTCTAGACCGAGAGTAGGCCAAATCTAGCATTGCCATCCGATATGGCCCATGGAGAGGGTTCGGTTCCGATAAAGAAGGTTGAGTCCTTATTGGGTGACTAGATCCTAGGTATAGTATGAAAAAATATATTTGTACCAGAATCTATGTAATTAGAGATTTAACACCCGAGTTCGGTAAGCAATCTTAGACTAACTCGAGATAGAGTCCTGGGTTGTTGGGCTCACCTCCTGAGTATATAAAGGAGGCTAGGCACCCTCCAGAAACATCTAATCTCAAGTTATTCATCTTGCTTTTGACGTCTTAAGCCTCGATAGCTTAATTGTGTCGTATTGTAAGCTTATCTATAATATTATACAACAAAACACTAGATGTAGGATTGTTATCTTTTGGAAGACCTGAACCAGTATAAACTTTGGCTCTTGTATTCTAGAGTTGACCATCGGGTTGGAAGGCACTGCGCTTCCCTTTCACACATCTAATCACCACATCGGGTACCCCTTGGGTAGACTGTTCGGTGATTCACCGACAACCATTTAACGTCGAAAAAAATATCGACAAAGGCTTTTATCCAAAGAAAATGTGTAGGGGAACAAAGCCTGTTGTTAAAGTCCTATGCTGACAGACTACACCTTTATCAACAGATGTCCTGTCTACAAATAATTAAGTTTTAACGATAGATAATCTTTACCGACAGACAACCTGCTACTTACAAATATAACGTATAACGACAGACTATCGACGACATGATAGATAACATATTTCAATGGAAATATATATATTACATGTTAAAATTACAGCAGCTCGACGTAAAAAAACAGTAGTACCGCAACAAGCTGAGAAGCTGGATGACTTGTGTAGTCAGCCGTTGCAGCTCTATATCAGCCGCAGCCCGCGTTGTAGTATTTACGATCACAGTGCGATCCGGGCGGAGGAACAGAGTACTGGGAGCCGGGAAGGCAGCGCTGGATGCAACCAGGGCTATTCGACTTTAGTGCTTTCGGAGTAATGTAACTTTTCGATTGCAACACGCGTCTCTGGATCATGTCGAGCTCCGACGGCAGAGACTCCAGCTCCAGTACCGTCTCCTCCAGCCTCCTCCACGCCAGCGCCGCCGCCACCTCTCCCACCGGTGCCGCTGCGGCATCGTCGGCCGCGGCCAGCAAGAGGAGGAGGAAGCATGCAGCCGCCGCCACCGACGACCCTTTGATGCTGCAGCCCTTGTCCATCTCGTATGGCAGCAGCCACGGGACGATGGTAGTGGTGGGTGGCGCGCACACTGGTTGGCGGCTTTTATACAGGGCTCCGGCCGGCCAACCACCCTTCCGACCCGGCGTCAATTCGTCACCCTGATCGTGACGTGCCACCGATTTTTGTTCGTAGCGTCTCGTGACCAGCCGGCCCCGGCACCGTCGGTTCGGTAATATATTGCTGCATTCATGGGTTGCCGTGCTGCGAACGTGCATGCCACCACATGCATGCGTTTCTCGGTTATTTACTGGTAATACTGCGATTGCAGAGAAGGGAGATAACCATGTACGTACGGGGCGACAAAATTATCAGGTCTAACGCTAAGTTATCTATTCTTAACTAGATCACGCGCGTCTAGCCTTTAAGTTATCTATACTTAACTAGCTATTTGATATTTTTAAAAGCCTTAGAACAATTAGATAAAAATTTACTCTAGCCATAAGTTATTTATACACATAACTAGTTGTTTAATTTTTTCTAAAAAGATTTATAACAATTTGATAAAAAGTTAATGGAAGGAATAATAAGACTCACCTCCCAACTGCCAAGCGGGCCTCTCCGTCCCCTCTTGCCTACATACAAACTTTTGGTGTCTGCTGTGCTGGTCCATTCGTGAATGACAAGTAGTCGATCAACTCCAACTCCAACGACACAATTAATAAACGATGAACGGATAAAAGCATGCATGCATGATAATGTAATCACAGCGCATGTCTACTTTATTAATTGCGCACTTGCATGCAGCTGCAATATGACAATTAGAACATGTTTAGTAGAGCGCAAGATCCTGAAATCTAAATTCGAGCTCTAGATTTATGTGGATCTAGATCTTATGTGATCCGGAGTAGTTCTAAAAGTGTTTGATTGGACTGATCTGCTCCAAAAATCCTATAATAGAGGAGTGAAGGATAAATAGATAATATTACCCTCATATATTTTGTTGTTTAATTGATGTATTAATTAATTCTTGATTGTGTCATGAATTTATGTTTAAAAATAATATGAATTAAGAACTCAGCACAAATAGTACATACTAATTTTAAAAAATCATAACACCATCTAGATTCTGAAAGGGAGAAAAAGAACTACTCAACTGTCCGGATAAAGAATGGTGACATTTTTTCTATACGGTTCAACTTGATTTTATAAAAAGGGGTCACCAAAATCACACTTGTTTCATTATACTTATTATAGTCTGTCAAACATAATCACACATCTTGTAGTTAATCTCCTTAATAATTTCAAGCAAGTAGTTTCTCGATGGTAGTAGCAACATAAAACACAAACTATGAACATTAAACCATACTCTACACTTCAGCATTTTAAAATAATTTCAGCATTTCCTCTTTGCAATGGCTTGGCCTGGAACTATGTACTTGGGAACCTTCATGGTTGGTCTTGGATATGGAGCTCATTGGGCTTTAGTGCCAGCTGCTGTATCTGAACTTTTCGGTGTAAAACACTTTGGCGCAATGTACAATTTTCTCACAGTAGCAAATCCCACAGGATCACTGATCTTCTCAGGTGTCATTGCTAGTAACTTGTATGACTATGAAGCTGAGAAGCAAGCACACCGACGATCGCTTTAGAACTTGAGCTTGCTTGCAGTCGCAGATGGGCCTCTGAAGTGTGAAGGAGCTGTTTGTTTCTTTGTCAGCTCATTGGTCATGTCAGCATTTCTGTGGAAGTACAACCTAAGGACTTACACCTACAGCTTGTTTCCATTTACAATTGATGCAAAACTTATTTTCCTTTTTGAGCAACCATGCTGCAAAACTATTATCCCTGTATTAGATTGTATAAGCTTCTGAATGTGTTGTAACATACAGATAATCCTGATCTTCATGTGTAACATACAAATAACAGAAGAAGTAAAACATCTGTTAGTACTGAAAACACCAGAAGAAACTTTTAAGGCAAACAAAAACAAAGTGAAATAATTCATTTGTTTTTACAGGGCATAGACAAAAAGCAGAAACCATCAAACTTTCAAGTGATTTACATATTTAAATTGGCTTCATTTTCTACCATGGACAGCAAACAGGCATAGACAAATAGCTTCCAGTTGAATGAAAAAGAAACAGGCTATTGCTGGTATACAGAGTTTTGTGGGCTACAATGTGGATATGGCTCATACGTCAGGAGATCAGCAGCATGCAAAACAAACGATTGGCCAGCAAAACTTAGGTTCGTTTCTGCTTCATTCATCTGTTATTAGTTGCTGTGTTTCATCCATAAAATTAGGGCTGATACATTATACACTTTCTGGATTACTAAAGAAAATGCAAGAGTTAATCTCTTTGTAAGCCATTTGGCCAAGGATCATGTTTAGGTGAAACGCGGTCAAAATTGACAAAACATACTACTACATTGTTACACCGCTACAGAAACAGACGTTAGTATCGGATCAAAATGACTATCAGCGGTGGGTTCTGAACCGTCACTGACTAGTCGGAACTATTAGTAGACGGCTATCAGTGGCAGTTCTAGAACCGGCACTGATAATAAGTATCAGTGTCGGTTCGTGACACGAACCGGCACTGATACGGCGTATCAGTCTCGATTCAACAATACAACCGGCACTGATACCTATTATCAGTGCCGGTTTGGATCACGAATTGACACTATTGTGTATTTCACGCTATTTTTATATATATACCATGTTGTATTAATTCTATATCCAAATGCACATATATGTTAAGTTCATTTACATAGCTTACATCATATTACGTGGACAATCTCAAATCAAATTAATATGACATATATTAACTTAAAATGTCAGAACATATTTACATAAATATTTCTATAAGTTTCAAATGTGATATTATTCTTATAGCACAGACATAATAGAGAGATACACAAGACAAATTACAGCACATGCATAACAACTTCTAGTGCACCATTGTTGATATGGAAATAAAAAGCACATACTGTGCCGACAACTAAATCGTTGGCTCGCAGAAATTGACCAAAACCAGTCATCAAGTAGCACCGTTCATCTGTTGACTTATGCAATGCAACTGGAACTGTTGTTCTTCCTGCTGCTGTCACTTGGATCTGTGAGGTCTGTTGGTGTAGGTGAGACATGATGTACTTCTCACAGTACTGTCCTAAAAAGTACTGTTATGAATAAAATATGTTGGTAGCTAGTTAGACGAGGCAAGTGTAAATATATAGATGTTTGCAATTATGACATGTACAAAGTGCTTACCACCGACTTTTTGTTGACGATCGAGGAATTGATTGTGCATACATACGAGGGAGTCCCGGAGGGTAGACTAGCCGAGATGTCTTGCAGAAGAGCCTTCCTTGCTGGAGTCACATCTATATGATTTCTAAAATAATAGATGTTCTTCAGTTGGTCTATTTGGTCAGTGTCACGCTCCCTGGCTATTTGCTTCCCCTTCTTCGGACTATTGCTGGGACCCTCCCCCGACATTATATAAAACCAATTTAAGTATATAAATAAAATATGCATGTCTAGTAAGTAATGTTAGTTTGCTGTAGATACCACAATCGTTGTCCTCCACTTTTATGGCAGTTGGGGCCTTCTCATCGCCAAAGTTAGTGCAAAATTTGGTAATAACAGTCAATGGGACCTGTCCCATTGTTATTACCACATAATCTCCTTGCGTTAGGCCAGCTCTTTTACTAAAGTCGGGCCACCCTTTGTGGAGGCATACCCTGCCTCCACAGCTCACAACCTCAACCTCACTGATGTATCCATCTCTTGTTAATATCTTAAGGGTGTCACCAGTGTGAATGTTATTGATATCGCTAAAGTTTTTTGATAGAAACTATAACAGTAAGATAATATCGCATCAGTTTATTAGTTTTATTAGCACATAAACAGAATATGCAATATATAATGTATAAACCTGGTGACGCCCACCGTTGACTAGATGATTGATCTTTATTAGGCAACTATCAGGAACATAAGTTAGTACCATAGGGATCCGCCTACTAGTATAAGCACGTTGTCCGGTGGGAGTGGCCTATTAATTATTTAGGAGGCTTGCCATGTCGCTACTTCATGTTATATTTGACAACGATGAAAAAACTACAATAATACAGGTGGAGGCGGAAGAATAACATGATCATATTACATTAGTAAAAAATAATCCAACATTGATTACACTCGTTGCTTACACTCAAAGAATCCAAGTAATCCATCATAAAGGGTATACTCAAATATATACATTCTCAAACATATACATAAAAGCTCATACACTTTTAAAGAATCCATCATTGCTTACACTCAAAGGTATACAGTAATCACTAACATTTTTCCATTTTCTCAAATTGACAATGGTATTGTACATTTGATCAATGAAGAAGATCCGAGATGGCGGAGGCGCGGATGGCCGAACAGCAGGATGGCAGGATGGCCAGATGGTAGGATAGCAGGATGGCGGTGGGCGAGTAGACAATCTGTGGGATGGTGAAAAATGACTAAGTTCCAGAGCATATATATATATATGAAGGTTATCAGTGCTGGTTTGACGGGAGAACTGACACTGATAGTGAGCTATCAGTGCTGGTTCAATATAGAACCGACACTGAAGAATATTTTAATATTAATAAATATAAAAATTTTATTTTAACACACAAAATTTACTACTAATAAATGCGGATTTTTTTTACTGTAACAGATGAAACATTTTTATACTAACATCTTAAAAATATTTCCAAATTTCACCTATTTCAATTTAAACCCTAATAAATAAATTTTGGTTCATTATTTCATGCACTTGCAGTTCAAATTTCACATGTTTCAATTTAAATCATAGAAACATAATTAATAAATTAAAAATAGTAAACTGACCCAGAAAAATACCAAATTTTTACATGAGATAAGCTATGTTTCATTTTGATTGTAGAAAAAGTTTCAAGTTTAAACTAGGATTTAACCGATGATTTGCTTTCAAACCCAATACATTCCTTCTTTAAATCATAATTCGTCCTTGGAAAATCTCGGGCTTTTTTAACATCGTACATGACAACTTTCTCGAAATATTTTTAATTTTTTATCACAGTATCTACGTATTATATCATAACACCATGATATGTATCGTGTTTTTAAGACTTCATTTGATTTTTTAAATTAAAAAACCATTAAGCTCTACGTTGCCGATCGAGTGTCGCAACATAGAATTTTCAAAATTTCTTTCAATTTAGTGGATAACAACTAAAAATGTACTCAAAAACATGAATATGATTTTTCTATAAATTTTGGTTTGCAGTTCAAATTTTACATATTTCAATTTAAATCCTACACACTTAATGAATTAAAAATAGTAAACTGACCTAGAAAAATACTAAATTTTTACATGAGATAAGATATGTTATATTTTCTTTAATATTTTAAAAAGAAATAGAATCTTTTAAAATATTTCGGAATTCAAAAAAATTCTAAATTTGGAGAATGTTATCACTAAATTTTGGAATTCAACAAATTCTAACTTTTTGTTTTAAAATTTATTATTTATTATTAAAAAAGGCAAACATTTGTATTTTAACATTTATTATTTAGTATGAAAAATGTAACCTTTGTATTTTTAACATTTATTATTTGTTATTAAAAAATGCTAAACCCTAATGTCTAAACCGTAAACCGTTGGTCAAACAAAATACAAATTGTTGTAGCGCGGGAAAGATTTATAGCGCCACAACATTTCCGGTTCATGACACGAACCGACACTGATACATCAGTGTCGGTTCATAAATGGAACCGACACTGTTTTATCACTTTTAGTGCCGGTTCATGACACGAACCAACACTGGTACATCAGTGTCGGTTAGTAAGTGGAACCAGCACTAAAAGTGGCGCAACAGTACCGGTTTCGTTCAAGTTTGAAAAATTTAACGGGTTTCATTTTTTAAACTAGCAGTGATACAGCTTCAGTGTTGGCTTGGAGATAACTGGCACTGATATGGCGCTACTTTTAAGTGGTTATATGGTAGTGTTAGTGTCCAATCCACCATAAATCACATGTAAAGGTACCGACAGATCCACCATGAATCAACCGCATAAAGGTAACGATAGATCCACCAGGAAACAAAGCGCATCAATTCAGATCGGGTGAAGATACGCACCTCGCTTCCTCGTATAGGACTACAGGCGAAGGGCAATGGGCTCTGGCTCCACGAGAGAAGGATCCCGAAGCCGAAGCTCTGCCAAATAGGGCCTTAAAGGAAACCAACATGCGTTGAGAATGTAGGGATGTAGCTAGGATATATTTTAACCCTCTACTAAGACTTTCTTTTTACATGGTACCATCTACTATACACTACCACAGAAACCGCCTTTAGTGACAAAGTTTTACTGAAGGATAAAAGATACGCGTCAGTAATACACTTTTAGTGACATACTATATATATGGTGTAAAATGTTATTTCTCACATTCGAACATTATAGAATCATTTATGTAAATACGTTTCGATATTTTAAGTTAATATATGTGATATTAATTTGATTTAAGATTGTCTGCATAATTGTGTTATGGTGTTCTGTAATGTATGATTTGTTTTTGTAATGTATAGTGTTGGCTGCCAAATCCTAGCTTTGATTCAGAATACAGCCTAAAAAATTATTTTTTATAATATGACCATAATATTAGTGACGTGTCTAAATAAAAACCCATCACTAAAGGTGCCCTATAGTGATGGGTATCAATGTCGGCCTGTCACTAAATGATTTGTATAGGTGCACCGACATGACACCTAGTAGTGACGGGCCGACATTGACACCTATCACTAAAGGGTCCCTTTAGTGATAGGTGTTCACCCGTCACTAATGACTAGGCTTCACTAATATAATAAGAGTGATGGAAGAAATGCCCGTCACTAAGAGATTATTACCCATCACTACATGCAGTTTCTATGATAGTAATACATATTATACATATTAGTATATTAGTAGTGTGTTGAAATAACTTAGGTGTATTTTACTAATCATATTAGCTCTAATCTACATACACTATGTCAGAATCGATCATCCATGATATGTCATCTGTAACGGATCATAGCAAGTCGTCTGAGATTATAACATCCCTGACAGTTCAAAAAAACAACCATATTAGATAATGCAGCTAGAGTCTGGTGAGCATGACCCATCACAAATGACCCTTTGTCTGTGATGGGTGGAGATTATGCTCCATCATAGATTATTTGTGACGGGATATAAAGTATACTTATCACAGTTAACGAAAGATTGGTCATAACTAATTTTTGACCCATTATAGATAACATTGGTCATCATCTGCATCGAGTTATAATTACGATCCATCGTAGATGAGAGTACATTTGTGGATGACAGTACTCTTCTGTGATGGGTAATCTTCATCGGACCGTTAAAATGTTAATATATATATACTTATCTTTGGCCCCGCTCCCTGTGTCGTGAAGCTCGATTCGAAGGTAACTGCGTGGGAGAAGGACAGCGTTGATTATGACCGGCCGTCCAAGTCCTGGTGGTCTGCCTGAACGCCATCCGAGACGCGGTGGCGTCCGACGAAGGGGGCGCCATCCACGAAACCGGTTCCTAGGGCGTGGAGCTCTGGAATTGCTGCCCGGCGGCATCGCCTTTGGATGTGCTCGACACCAGTGGCAAGTGCGCCATCCGGGAGCAGACAACTTGGCTCGTCTCCACCGCCTGTGACATCGTCACCAGGAAGGAGAAGCTCGGGATGGTCGTCAATTGCCCGTGTAATCCTACTTTCAATGTCAGTGTGCTATCTGTTAGCGTATTGACGTAGGTATGTCACTTTTAATTTTAATCCATTTTCTCTATATTGCTCTTTCAGACTAAAGAGTTGTGAGCTAGTTTCTTATATCTACACCTGAGAGGCTTCTTGAGCTTGTGTCTCTAAAAGCGATTGACATATCAGGCGTCTCAATGCTGGTGAGCAAATTGGGTCATTGGACTCTTTGGTGCTGAAGCAGCGGATCTGTATCACTTATTACCATCTTAATTAAGTTCTTAATGACATATGTAGTTTTCAGTTTGCAAGATATTAGATTTGCTGTAGTTTATCTTTTGAGTGAAAACGTTTTCTGTAGTTTTAAAATATCAAAATCATAGCTATTCTATCCATCCGACAATGAAGTTTAATGTAAAGACGTCAACCTCATTTGGCAGGTCATTGATGGACTTAAATGTTTCATGGACCTTAATGTTGGTGACAATGTTTCTTCCATTAGAGGTGCCATCGTGGGCAATCCTCAGTTAACTATATTCAGTGACCCATTTGAATCAAGTGTTGCTGCACTTGCAACAAATCTACTCCACGGAAGAAGAATTACAAGGCTTTCTATGAATGCTTCAGTTACTTCTCGAAGGGCATTTGTAACACAAAAGATGTACTCTTGCCCATCAAAGGAACAGAAGGCATCAAAGGTACTCTCTGTGAGCAAATCAGATGTCTCATGGCTTAATAACCAAATAAGAGTTAGCTGTAAATTTTGCTTTAGGATCTTCCTGGCTCCATTTTCTCTTTTCTAGTAAGCTTCTTGTTTACTGGAGATTAGTTTGTTTAGATCGTCTTACTGTATATGTAGTCAGCTGTCTTTGGCATTTGAACTATCCACCTTACCAGTTGGGTCGTTTGTTCTTATATAGTTGAGTGATTAACTCACTTGTTCTGGTTTCGCAATTGTGGTTTTGTTGCAGACACCATTACAAATTTCTGTAACACTTTTTGGTACCTTGATAAACTCATGAGCTAATCCAATTTGCAGGTGAAGGAAATTCTTGAACAAATTTTAAATAATCATGCTGGAAAAACTGTAAAGGTTCTGTACTTCTGCAGTAGCACATAGCACATAGACTGTCCAGGCACAAATTTGACTGCAGTTACTAAATGATTGTCTCCAATTCTACATTAGGTATGTACCAATCATATATGCAATGTAGAATAAGTATGAAATAATAATGAGGCTCCTTACTCATTAGATCAGGGTGTAACTGTATCATATTTCAGAGTTATTCAAGAGATTTTTACAGTTGTTGATAGACATATAGATGACGGAACTCCGATAAAGGATCTGAACACGAGGAGCCTTCCTGCCCTGAGCAAGAAGTTCATTGAACTACTTGAGTTACTGGTATAAAACTTGTTATCAGTTATAATTCATGTTCACAGATGACAGCCGCTCACTGTTTGCATTTTTTAATACAGCAAAAGATAAGGAAGAAGACTTGGGTCAAGTTGTCATTTTGTTCCAAGATATGCTTGAGGTGGTGACAAGGGATATAATGGAGGGGCAAGAGCAGCTTGGCGGGTGAGGTTGTTTTGTTTGGTTGTCATAATAGCAATGTATCTTTTTTTTATTATTTTAGTTCAGAGGTGATAGCATGACGTCCTTCTTGGAAAAGAAATATTAATGCACATGCTATTAAATATATCGATGCAACAGCATGTAATGTCATGGCATGCCATGACATGTTGCATCCAGAAAATTAGTTAATATTGTTTGGAGATTATTGTACCTCGTTTTGCCGATAGAGTATGGTGAATATGGGAATCTATTGGAATTTCTTGAAATACGGTGCTAACTGGTTTTATGCTCATTGTTATTTTCCTACCAGACTTTTAGATTCTGTTCAGGTATTTTCTTCCTATTTCAATATGTGCTAAGCTACACCTCTGATATGGTTTGCTGTTAGTCTGGCACTTCCTAAATTTCACAATATTACTTGAGAATACTGAATATCAATTTGTTATTTTTATACTCCAATTTCTACTCAAGAAATAGACCAGTTAGGATATTTGGTAGCCAACTTATGTTGAATTTTCTTTCAGATGGAATGCTAGCTTAGAATATGATTGAGATGTTTTAACTTAGCCTTGCGTGGAATGTTCGAATATATGTATGTGTATATTTGTATACATGATGCACACGCAGACACAACTAGCACATCCTCTTTCTTGTTCTTCTCTTCTAGCTATCTATTGCACACACAGAAGCGAAAGCTAGTTCTTACTTGGCAATATTGTTTGTTGTAGTATGCCAAAACATATTTTTAGCTTGTATTTGATTTGCCCATATGTTTGCACAGAATCTAAATCAAGTTTGAGTGTTCCTAATATGAGAAGAGGAACTAATATGTTCAGTTTCTTTGATAGCATGTTGCTCTGTTGATCTAATTAGCAAGAATGCTCACAGTTGACCAAATGTCCATGTTTAATTTCAATTTCATCAGGCACTCATGGTGGTATGTAACTGAGAGCTAGGTGAGGCCTGGAAAAGAGATGCTTTGCATCGGGCTAGGGTGCGTGGTGAGGAACCACCCCCTGATGTCCTTTCAGAAGAGAGAGGTTTACATACAAGTATTGAGGGTGATGTAAAAGATCTTTTAGAGGGCAAGACTTCCGCAGAGCTAGAAGAGATGCAAAGTCAAATTGAGCCCCAAATGTGCTCTGGAATAGCAAAAGTTATTGAATACTGGGAGGCAATTCTGAAGTGCCTTCATATTTATAAAGCAAAGGTATGTCATGCTCGCAGGCACTAAAAAAATTAGTCTTCGTTTTCTTGTAAAAAATGTGATTCCAGCCATACCATTTTGTCTTTGTTGTTTTATTTGTATCACATGAATAAAAAGGTATACTAGACTACTAGTATCTTGATTTGACCTTCTTTCTTGTATCATATTTAGATCCATGTGATCTGGAGTTTTATACAAACTTGGAGGAGGCCTGTGGAGCTGCTTTGTGTACCTTTGAGTTTAGATAGTTTCAGAGCTGATAAATAGTGTATAAGGAGGGAAGGGCTTAGCTTTTTGCATTGCAGGCTTGCCTGAGGGAAATTCATGCTTCTCTCTTGCGGAAACATCTACATCATCTGGAGCATCCTAGTGCTGCTGAACAGGATGTGCAAGCTGAGGAAGAAATCAACACTAAAGAGGAAAATGCAATGCATGATGATGAAGAAGGTTTACTTTTATTTCTGAAATTCTGATCATTCAAATACCCCTTTTCTGTTGTAGCTCTAGTGATTCTTAGTTCTGATACGTGCTTTATGTGTAGATGATAAGCGATATTCACCTGAACCTATAGCTGAGCAAAAAGAGAGCCATTTGGACGAAGAAGCAGGATCCTTTTCTCCTGAGTTAATGCATGCCAATGAAGATAAAGAGGCAATTGATCCTGAAGAGGACTAAGCACTGATGTACACGATAGAGAAAGACATTAGTAGCGGCGAGACATGCCTCGTAAGATTTCATGCCAACCCTCCGTATAAGGATAGTGTAGTGTGGTACCATTGTGACCTTAATCTATGATTTACATGAATATATACTATACCGAAGACTATATATGAAGAAAAAAGGTTTTATGTCCATTGGGCTTAGATGTTAGAAGAATATATGCATGTCAAAATGATTGCATTTTGTAAAATGTCGATCGTGAAGTATGCATTGTATGCCAAACTTATGGATACAAGAGAAATAATAATATGGTTATTAACAAGAAGTCAAAGAAAGGAGGTCCGGCTAAGTCTATATGGTATCTATCAATTATCCCTTGTTTGTTTGAAGCAACTGTTCGCTAATCCAAAAGAGGCAAAATTGGTCTGTTGGCACTCAAAAGATCATTAGGTCGATGGTGAGCTAAGGCACCCTATAGATTCAATGCAATGGAGGAATATCGACTGGTTATATCTGGATTTTGTAGCATACCCTAGAAACATTAGGTTTAGTTTAAACATCAAAGAAGCGAGAGCTTCGATAAGGCGGTGATAGAGGCTGATCATTGGAACCATAGCAGTGGAGGAGGGCGATGGGTTAGGAGCATACTTATAGCCTCCAAGGCAGCGGACAGAGGGGAGGATGCATCTGAAAGAGGAGGAAACCTTTTATTATGATGACAGTGGCCCCCACCCTTTAGTACCAGCTAGAGACACTACTGGTACTAAATATATTAGTACTCCCAAACTGATACATCTAGATATAGATATTAGTATCAGTTGAGAAATGGAAATACCAATCAATACTAATATGTTTGGTATCGACTAGTATCTCTAGCTGGTACTAAAAGCATATATTAGTACCGATTATACGTACTAATAAGTTTTTATGTCTTTTTTGATTATTATATGAGACTTTTACTACCAATTTAGATAATCTTAGATACTAATTAAAATGGTTAGATAAAATGGCAGTTATCGAGTAATGACTATGATTATGGAATGAAGGGTCTCCCTGTGGTTGGGGGAAGGCAGATCTTGTGGCCCTCAACTTTATGGCAGTCGACTCTGCTGGCCTCAAAAGGTTGGTGGTTTGGCCTCGCCCTTGTCTTGCGGCAACGAGCGTGTGTGTACAGCAACGGCACGACGATCGATGACGACGACATGGTGAGGATGGAAGAGGGGGCGGGATGCATGACAACGGCGATGACATGATGAGCTGCAATGGCGACAAAGACGTCGGCGGCAGCGGTGATGGAAATGAGCGAGCTAATTAAGCAGCTGTGGTTATTGAACAACTAGAGATTAGCACTCTAACTACTCACCAATTCGTTCTAATATTGAACGAACCGACCGTGATTTTAGTTTTCAACAATTAATGATCAGCCTTTCTATGGCATCGTGTCTATAAGTGGATAAATGGTAACAAATCAATTTCTAAATATTTCTGCATTTTTGAACTGTAATTTGTTATTTTTATATTGGTATGCACAATATTTTATGGTTATTTTAGGTGCACACACACATCACAAGTAGTGGCAGTTCAAAATAATTATTAGTGGTGGATTTTTAACCATCACTAATTAGTCGAAACTAATAGCTTATGTCTATCCGTACTAGTTCTAGAACCGTCACACACATATATATACACACACATAGAGTAAGTTGGTGCATTTTGGTTCAACACTTTATATCTTTTTCCGTGCTAGAACTTATTGGCCGCATGTTTAATTAACGACAGAGATTAGAGATGTGTCATTTCTATTATCTTAAAAAAAGAGAAAAGACCAATTCAATTCACATGTAGATAAATGCATCCATAATATTAAACTGAGTAAAATTGGTTTTATTCAATTGTAGTCTTCGTCATTGAGTGCCACCATCAGATGCTATTTCTTTTAACACATGAGATATTTAAATCGTGTTATAAAAATACTAGAGATATGCTGCTTAAATTACAAAGGTGGTATTATTAAGGTCTTATGCCAAACTCTAAATATGATGAGATAAGATTGAAGAAGACATCTCACACCACACTTTGCATAATAGTTTTTCTACAATGACGAGGAAACTAGGCTACGTATAAGTAAATCGAAGCCCTTAACCTAATTTTGTCAGGATGGACTTGATGTTATTTATATTAATCCGTGTATGGAATAAATTAAGTAGTACTCTGCCACAACGGTAGACTTGTGTAATCACCAGTAGTCGTTGCAGATGATCAGCACCCCGGGTTGCGAAATATAGGACCGCAGTGCGATCCGGGTGGAGGAATAGTGTACCGGCTGCCGGGAAGGCAGGTGCTGAGGCAACGCGGCTGGTCTGGATCTAGTGCGCCCGGAGAAATATGCTTGGTACCCGACACTCGCCTCTGGATGAGCATGTCAAGCTCCGGCGACGGCAGCGGCTCCAGCTCAACAGTGTCCTCCAGCGTCGTCCTCCAGGCCGCCGTCACTGCCTCCTCCCGGCCGGCCGGCGCCGCGGTGGCTGGGAGGAGGAGGAGCCAAATGCATGCGGAGGCCACCACCACCGACGGCCCCGTGACGCTCCGGCCGCCGGCAGTCATGTTCATGGACGCGCGTACGAGCGAAGGATGATTGATATAATTAATGGTGGGCGCGGGAGCGTGTACGTGCGTGTGCACCAGCCAGCCGGCGGAGCGGGCGGCTTTTATAAGGAGTTCAGGCCGGCCGGCTAGCCGGCGGGGTGACGTGGTCATAAGGGCAACTAGATAAATCTCTGCTTCTGTCGGTCTCCACTCTCTCCACTAGCACCAGCACTATAGCACTTTCCTAGTACTACACTACTACTCCGTACTCCGTACTACATATTTCGCTTTGCATAAAAATTTTGCGGGACCGAAATTCTGAAAGTTCAGAACGAAATTTTCAGTGGAATCTTACAGGTTTGAACAATTCTCACTAAGTTCAAATAAATGCGGAATTTTCGACCAGAGATATTTCCTATGGGGTGGGAGGAGAGGACCATTATTCATTAAATTTCAAGAATTTCGAAAATTGTAAACCGAAATATTGAACTCTGGTGCTACGCATCGGCACGCTCAGCTCCACGATAGATAGAAAGATAAATTGTGCACCTCTTAGGTCATTCTAACTGCCGATTCGTGCACGCTGTACAATACACTAAACGTTGTGTAATAGTTCTATATATCTCTATATAGATTAATAAAAACATTATAGAGAATATTAGATTTATATAACACACACACCCAACTTAAAAACTATCTACGGCACTTAATTTGCTAAACATATTGTCTGCATATATAGGTTGATGGCCAGTGGTCCCGCCATTTCAAGGGCTTTATTAATATAGCTGCTTGCTCCAACGGCCAAGTGCACCAAGTGGAAAGTTTTAATTCTTGGTAAGCTATAACATCATTAATGCATTGTGGATGAGCTGAGGAAGCACTAATATATGCTACGGTATTTGTAGACGTGGGTGCATAACTCTACCGACCGGTTCAAATTCTGCTATCACTAATATTACACATATGTAGATATATTTTCAATGAGAATTTTATAAGTGTAGGAATTTGTTGTAGTCTCCGTCTCTTTATTTAAGCATATGTTAAAGGTCCGCACCAATACAATACATGTGTTGGCACATGTACGTGCATGTACTCGAAGAAAATCAAGAATACGAGGCCGCGCTGTTTCCGCGGCCTCCTGCTATGTCCACGTCAGTGGATTTTGTTTTAGCCGATAGATATGATTTGAACGGTTTCGATGTATTTTGTTCTCGGCTTCTGAACCCACTATACATGTATGCAAAACTTTTCTGCTAATATTATTTGATTTGATGTATCAATTTATCTCCTGATTTGACGTGTCACTCCATAAATACATGTATACAGAGGTTGTGTGCTATAATTGTTTGATTTGACCTATCACTACATAAGTGTATGCATGCATGGTGAGTGTGTAGTGTTTAGCAATTTTTATGTATCAATTAACATATTGATTTGATGTGTTATGAATGCTTGCATGCATCCTTCATTTGACGCATCAATTAATCTTCATTTGATGTGTCATGAATGCATGCATGCATACGTGTGCTATAATTACTTGATTTGACGTATCATTATAAATGTGCATGCATACATGGTGGGTGTGTGGTGTGTCAGTAAGCCATGTATTTCTTTCATCATTCAATGCGCATTCAATGCCTACCAAGCTTTCTTTTTGTCTGGGACTTCCACTGTCTATTTAAGCGCGCCATTTCTTCTCGCTTTTGTGTGCCCACGCATAAGCATTTAGTGTTAGGTTCTTACTAAAGAGTGTGTCTTTGAGTGTTGGGCCAAGAGAAGGGGTTATCTTTTGAGAAATTGGAAGCCATTTTTCTCTTTCATGTGTATTAAGAAACTCCTCGAGTTAGTCGATTAGCGATAGCTGACTCAGCATCAGGTCTGGTTTTGCTCCTTCTTCCTCTGATCCCTCAACATGCTCAGAAGTAAGATGGTAGTTATTATTGGCACAACAAGTACAGGGAAAACAAAGCTGTCAATTGAGGTAGCCAAGGCGATTGGGGGTGAAGTGGTAAATGCCGACAAGATGTAAGTATATGGTGGTCTAGATATTACTATAAATAAGGTGCCATTGCAAGATCGATGTGGTATACCACATCACCTTATTGGTTCCATCTCCACCCATGTAGGTGACTTTTCTGTGTCATTCTTCCGAT